>QEOT01001281.1:168038-233038 GCA_003123785.1 Pterocarya stenoptera
TATCTGATCTGTGCTTGAGATGAAACGAACCTGCAGTTGTCGTTGGGCAACTTGGTCACGTATGAAGTGAATGTCTAGTTCGATGTGCTTCGTGCGTGAGTGATAGAGAGGGTTGGCCGTGAGGTACGTGGCCCCTATATTGTCGCACCAGAGTGTAGGTAAATTTGGACTGGAGATGCCGAGTTCAGTTAAGAGAGAACGAAGCCACATAATTTCAGCTGTGGTATTGGCAACTGCTCGATACTCTGCTTCGATGCTTGAACGTGATACCGTTGGTTGTTTGTGTGAGCTCCAGGAGATTAGATTTGAACCAAGGTATACACAGTAGCCACTTACAGATCTTCTGTCATTAGGACAACCGGCCCAGTCGGCATCGGAGAAGGCATGTATATCTGTGGATGAGGTGCGGCGGATGAGAATACCGTGGTGGATGGTGTGTTGAAGATAGTGAAAAATCCCTTTAACTGCGGTCCAATGATCTGTTGTGGGCGTTGCATGAACTGCACACTTTGCTAACGGTAAATGCGAGATCGGGTCTTGTAAATGAGAGATACTGGAGAGAGCCTACTGTACTACGATAAAGAGTTGGATCACTGAAAGGATCACCTTTGAAGAGTGATAAGTTGGCTGTTGTAGACATGGGGGAGTTCACTGGCTTGGCATTTAGCATATTGGTCTTCTTGAGCAGTTCAAAAATATACTTTTGCTGTGAGAGAAAAAGTCCACGGTCATCCTGTATGGCCAATTTTGGAGTAGATTTCACATGGAGGTTTGTTTGAGTGTGATATTTGGTGAGGGGAATAATTCTGGACTCCACGCCCCCTGCCTCTAGATCGATTTCCATAGTGGGGAACACCTCTATTTGAAGGTGAACCACGATGACCTCGTCCAGAGTAGGAGGTAGCAATATGGGCTGAGGGTAAGTTGAATTCATTGGAGGTGTTTTGTTGTTCTAGGCGACTTTCATGAGTAAGTAGGCAGCCATATAGGTCATCAAGGGAGATGGGGTCTAATCTGGTGGTAATCGCAGTGACAAGTGAGTCATATGAGGAGGGGAGACCAGCAAAGAGATATGAGGTGATTTCTGAGGGGCTAAGGGGATGACTTATGGCAGAGAAAGTGTCTGAGAGGTTTTTGACTTTGGTGAAGTAATCGGTGACTGTGAGGGAGGCCTTTTTAAGGGTTGAAAGTTGGAAACGAATACTGAGGATTCGGGCAGAGGAAGTAGATGAGAATGTTTTCTCTAATGCAAGCCAGACATCTCTGGAAGTTGTGAGACCAATAATTTGGGTGAGAAGTGATTCGGTGAGGGAGGAGAGTATGGCACTTAGAATGATTTTGTCTTGTTGTGACCAATGAATGTATCCGGGATTGGGAATATGTATGGAAGTGTTGGTAGAGGAAGGAATTGTGATGGATGGGCTGGGAATGGAGCCATCGAGGTAACCAAATAGGTTTTGACCACGGAGGTATGGGATTAATTAGCTCGCCAAAGAAGATAGTTATCTTTGGTGAGTTTGATGGTGATGAAATGATGAAGTTGGGTGGGGAGAATGGAACTCGTAGCAGCAGAGGAAGAGGAATTGCTAGTAGAGGATTCATTGGAGGCCATGGATGAGAGACACAAGTCTTTGTGGCTCTTGATACCATAAAGAATCAAACATAAAACAGATGGCAGAAAATGTTTCCTTGCTTGTTTCAGGAGGATCACATGTTGTTTTATTTATAGATGATTTTGGATAATCTTAATCTGTTATAGTATTTGAAAATATTTAAATTTACAGATAGTTAGTTCCTAGATTTTCTCCAGTAGATGTTTATCTGTATCTCCATGTTTGAATCGATCTTGATCTTTATTAGTTTGTTGGGCTTGATCTGTTTGTTGAGATGCGGTTGTGCCATTAGTTGTATTTTTACAGAATACAGTCCATAAATTTACTTCCATATGAGGAAAACGTGTGAACTTTTTGTACAGAATATAGTCTTACATAATATAATGCAAAACCATCCAAGCAAAGCATAACTTGCAAAAAGTTCTAACTTCACTTGGATGCACATAAGGGACTTTAAAATAAATTAATAAAATGACTAATGGTATTAAAGGATGATCTCGAGCAAACAACCATGGTAAACGAGAGAACGGATGTTATTATTGGTCATAAATTCCTTGAACATTTGGTTCTGCCCACTTTTGGGGAACCCAAGATTTTCATTGCCTTGCCATCCACTGAACAAAAGCTATTTAACTTTGTAGACACTATTATTAATAGCAATCATCATTAATGACTATTCCTTTCCACTCCTTAAAAATAAGAGGCTGAGTAATCTTTTCCAATCTCGTCCATCGCCCCATCATTCGATACACAATATGTTTCCATTCTTTTATGAACTGCTAGGAAATTGTAGGCAGCCCAATACCCACAAATGCAGTTCGCATCACTCTAGTTGCAGAGACTCAACTAGAAACATTTTGACCTTTTTCCAAGCTGGCACCTCAAGTTGATTCATAGAAGATCCCTAAAGTAACATCCATACATTAAAATGATCCATCCGCTCGGGTTTTTCTAATATTAAGTTTTAATTATTTTAACTTTTTAACGTTTTTCTATATTTGGTTTATAATTTATATTAGTTTGATGTTTTTAAAATACAAGATTTATTATGATGTTTTATTGATAGTTGTTAGCTATTTTTTTGTTTTCATTTTCTAATCAAGTCGATTTTCTAAATTCATTTATTTTGTGTACTTTTTTATTTCACTTTATGTTTAGATTTCTTATTTTAGGTTGGTGTAATATGTTGAATGTGTTCTTTTATTTTTAAAATTGCAAGTGTAGGTGACATGTTTGTACATGATTCGTCATAACATGGCAAATTATTGCCACTTCATAAATTTTTGTGGATGAATTAATAAAATTTGGACGAAGTGATCAATTTGATAAATGGGCATTACCTCAAAGATCTTTCCGAAACTTTTTCAACTTATGGAGCGGTTTGGAAAGAGGTCAAACCCCATGAACGAATATAGTAATGAACAGAATTTTATGAAGAACTAGAAAGCTGCTAGTTACAATACACACATTTGTTGTGCACGGCACAACTATATATATAAATATATATATATTTATCAATAATCCCATGTCTACGGGCATACTATGCAGTCCACATCCTCATGTTGATACAGAAAGAGTTTTACCCATTTTGTCACATCACTAACCCTAAGTTTGTGTTTTTATTCTACATGTATTGATCTTTCTGATATATTCAGAGAGCATAACAAGTAAATAGGAATTAGTTCTAATAAAGAGTTCGATTAGGCATTTCTAAACTGTAGATAACGAAATATAAAGTTATCAAAGGAATAGAGCTGACAAGAGTCTTTTATAATCCATACCTTCTTGACCAAACAGTCTCTTTTGGACTTTTAAGGATAAGAACATCTGTGAAGCGTTTCAACATCTACAAAGAAACATCATGCACTGATAAAAAGAAATATTGAATGACACAAAAATCATATTGCTAAGGCTCCAAAATGTATTAAATCCCACATATTAGAAATCTTATTTATTTTCCCATTCTCTCCCTCACTGATTGCATCTCATATTCTTAAGTACAAAAGATCAAAATTATAAGCACAATCCTAAAAGTTCATTTCGATGTTTATTGTTTTCATTTACATTCATTCAGCATAGCCTCTAATTCCTTAATCACTAACATTTTATCTTATTTCCCAAAAAAGAATTCCAATCAAAAGAATCATACAAAAAATGCTCAAGCTAGCAGCAACATACTCCCAAAACCAAACAAGACACTTACAATAGACAATTCGGGAATTTTAAAGAGCTGGTCCTTTCCTTCATATACTAACATTTCTATACAGAAAATAAGTCTCTTTCAAATAAAATGAAAACTATGTGAAAGAGATTATTTCTTACCATATACCAACAATGTAATAAATATATATTATTTTCTCTCTGTTTCTCTCATTCACGGACAGAATCTATAATGTTTTAAGCCCAATCCCGAAATCTTCAGGTCATCACAACAAAATAGGGCACCATTTAACAATTTGATCTACCTGGACGAAAGGCATCACTCCCTGCCTGGTAGATGACCACTTTCTTAACCAAGGCTTTGTTGCAACCGCATCAAACAAGAAAAAAAAATCCCAATCAAGCTAAGAATGCTGCACTAAATATAGGCATTCTAAAAAGCAGCCAAAATTAAATTTTCAACTGAGAATGAAATTCTTGACAACTTAACATGGTGTTTAACTCTGGAACATCCTTGGCCATTCTCATTACCTCATGGGAAAGCGATGTAGATTTCAGCAATCCTGGGATTGTGAATCGAACATATGCAGTCATATCAAGATTTAGCTCTAGTTAAGAAAGTAGTATTGAGGCAAACAAAACAGATGGAGTGAAGGTTGAATCCTGTTTTGTTTGTGAAGTTCCTGATCCTAAATATTGCAATACTTCACTCGATCACCAAAATTGGCCAAACAAACAACACGAAACATTGCAAAGAACTTTGAAACTGAACAACTCTGCTTTTCTTCAACAAAAATTTCTCTGCAAGCAAACATTATATTTGCGATTTCCAAGTCAATTACCTTTATCGAATGTACCTTCATCGAATGCCTTTGATCGCCATCTATGTGCTTTAGTAACTACTTCGCTCAAATTCTTTTCAATCTGTAAGGAAAACACATAAAAGATAGTTACAATGTTTAGATTATAGAAAACGAAAGATAATGTTGGAAAATAACTGATTCAGGGACCTTACGAAGGTTTCCCCTAAAGAAATCCCCCATCTCGCTCAAATCTCTCTTGCTAATGGCTCCCAATGTTTATAAAAGGGTGGGATTTTTGGTTCTTTACCGTTGCGGCAGGGGACAACATTTTGTATATATTTTTCAAAAATCCAAAGGGGTGGCATTCGGCAAAGAGTCACGCCACGGCAAACAGATCCACATTCTAAATTTAAAAGTGAAATAAAATATTATTTTTTAATATTATTATTATTTTAAAATTTAAAAAAATTAAATTATTTATTATATTTTATATAAAAATTTAAAAAAATTGTATTGATAAAATGATATAAAATAAGAATTTTGTATTTTAAAAAACTTTTAGACCTAACCGAGTATCTTCTAAATGGGTATTTCTGTTTCACACTTTCGTTCGAGAATTTGTATTACAAAAAAAACTTAAATCTCGAATTTTGGACCTAAATTCAGACTCAAAACAGAATTTTAATCATTAAAAAAAAAATTTAACAAGAAATTTTATAACTCCCAACAAATATGTTATAATAATAGAGAATACCAAAAAGTTGTCATTTTTCTTATTTCAAAGGAAGTGTCCCATATTCAGAAGAGTCTGAAAGAGTTTTTAGAAATTGTTTTAGTCAACACAACAAAACAGAGTATATTAATGTGCTTATATAGATAACAATCTCAGTCTATACAATGCTGCGAAACAGTAAATTATATTTGACACGATAGCTATGTGATAATGATAAGATAACACCTAAACCAAATCATAAAGATAAGATAAACGAGTACTACAATCTGATCCTTGGCAGCTTCTTATCTTTATATGGAAGCTTGTGATTATCATGCAGTTGTTCTGAGTTATCAAATGAGCAAACAAAAACTTATTTTGATTTAAGAATAATACACAGATTGTCAATTTTAATTTTGAATCTCATTAATTTCTAATATGGTTTGGATTTCATATAATATTGTTGTTATTATTATTACCATGCGATCAAGCCCATTGGCAAAACCGAGGAGTGCCAGTACGCAGGCTGCATCGCCAACTTGAGTGGCCACAAGGCCCATTACCCGTTCAAGTTGTAGGAGGTTAACATTTCGGGCTCGGTGGTCACAAGCAAGAATGCGAGCGCAGCTGTCAACACGGCCGAGTTTTGTTGCATGTCGACCACTCAATGCCACAAACTTGCTCGTCGACACAGACTAGGAGTCGTTCAAGAATGTCTTTCCGACTGCGTATAGCTATGCTTACAGGTCGGATCACTTGATCAATTTCGTAGATTGAGATATAATTCGAGGACTTCTGTAGTTCTGTGCCTACAAGTCAAGTATATAAATTCACTTGTTACTACAGGTATCCTTTATAATTATAAGGTGTCAACATATTAACTTTTTTGTACTAATTGATGTGAAAGATTTTCATATACTTACATTCGTATTTTGTCTCAAATTAAAAAATAAGAATATTTCTATTTCTGAGAGGTCCCTTCCTTTAATGATAGAAATGCCCATTTAAGGAATTAAGTGGTGGACTGGCCGGGTGCAATAACATGTAAGACGATATCATTAATCATAATAAGTTATAACATAAAACTATAGAGTTACAATGAGTATGTTACAACATAAAGTTGCAAAGCTACAAAGAGCAAGTTATAACATAAAGCCGCAGAGTTATAAAGAACAAGTTGAAACATGAAGACATTAAGCAGCCAGGAGCCAAATACAACGCAAGGCAACTCATCACAAATCAAATCATATTCCATGGAAGTGGCAAACAGACATCTCCATCATTACGACGTGTCAATAATGCCCAATGTTACCTCTAAAAAATCAAAAGGGGTGTAATAAGGCAACCAATCACCTAGGAGCCGCCAGAAACTACCTGCCAATTGAGGAGATGTATGAGAAACTATTGGACGAGGTGAAGACGGCGGACAGGAATGGCCTTAAAGACGAAGTCAATAAGCCAAATGGCGAAAATGAAAAGCAGTAGAGGAGGCTTAGGACAACAATAGTAGAGAAGAGCAAGAAGATCTGCCTGGAAAGAGCAGCGTAGCTTGAGGCCAAGGAAAGTCCACCCTCAGTAGGTAGGATCATTCTCCGCAGGGCCACTAGTGAGGGCGCTCGGAACCAAACTCTTCCCAACAAGAACACTCCGGTCCAGAGATTCCTTATACGAAGGAAAATCCCCCACGTACAGGACCCTGAGGTCACACTAAAGGTTCTGAAGGATGTGAGTCTTCATCCGCTCTAAGTCGTCGTTATAATCGAAGCGCCACACATCATCTCGAACACCAAAGACATATGACAACTCCTCCCGCAAACTACGGATGGTAGCTTCACGAGCTTCTAGAACCCGCTTGGCTTCTTCTTGGGCAACCTCCAATTCTCTCTTTTAAAGACTCATTGGCACCTTCGACCCGCTTTGTCAGCCACTTGTTCGTCCAGTCATCGAAGTCCCATTGTAGGCACAGCTCTCAGTTCTCGGCCTGCAACCATTCAAGCTCCAGCTGGTAGTTTTCAAGAGACTGTTGCAACACCTACCTCCCCTCGGAAGTCAGCGAGGCCTCGATGCAAAGAGGGCTCGCCCTAGGATCTTAACAAGTCGGCAAGGGCCTCCTCAGCCACTTTCTTCTGCTTTCATTCCTTCGCAGCACAGTCTAAGGTCGATTGGGCCAACGAGCGAAGTGCCCAGTTCTCGCTCATCACCTCCTCTTGGCTGTCCACGATGAAGGCTGCCAGACGCTCCAACCCCTGTCACACAAGTCCGAATCCAGATCAAGAAAGGAAACAAACAAAGAGTCTAAGAAGTTTGTAAATCAAGGTTTTACCACTGCGAATAGCCTCTTGAGCCTACTCTTCATCTCGCAGATTCGATTGGCGTGGGCAGCCGAAGCCGTCGCTTGAAGGCCTGTAAGAACCTCATCAACAACCTCTGAGCCTTCCCCCTGGTTAGGAACCCCGAGGGTTGTCACCTTTCAGACCAAAACAACAACCCTCGTCGCTTCAACATCATTGGAAGAGACGACCTCAACCACGGGGGCAACTTCAGCAACAACACCTTGAACCAGCGGCACGATGCAAAGGAGGTTCGTTATCATTGCCATCTTCATTGGCGCCAATGGCTTGGGCCGATAATGAGTGCCATTACAGACAGACCTCGGGGGGGAATGGGAACATTGTTAGAATCATATCTAATAGACTGGGGGAGAGACTGCTGGCACACGACGTGATCGAGTTTATCAGGAAGCTCGTGTCGGAATGCAAGTTGGCTGGGGGTGGCCAGATATCGGTGAAGGTTTTCCTCGGTCAGGGGCCTCCGAAGAAACATCGCCTGAATACGCCTCCACTAGAGCCCGAACGACCTTGAGCCTAGCACCTCCTCTGGGGTCTGGATAGGGCAGTAGCTCTTATCCCAGCCCACAGTGCCCCATATTGCGTGCACAAGAAACTGGCACTTGAGGGTCTACTTGACCAAGAACTCCCATCCATTGCCCGACAGAAAGAAGAATTGACGGCTATACCCTTCACAACAGTATGTCGCCCCTCCAACCGACCCAATTTCTGGACTAGTTGGAAGTCGTAGAGGTGTCGCCCCTTCCTCAAAATGTTGTAGGTGAGGAAGAACTTGCCCACTGTGAGGTCCGGGTAGTTTGACCTGGCCTACTCTAACGCACCGTACCAAATGACACAGCACAAAATGAGAATCCTCCACGAGTTGGGAGGAAGTTGGGTAGGCGCTAACTCGAAGAACAGCCTAAGGCTACAGGAGAACATGGCGGGATACACCATAACCTTATGTCGAAGCCCTAGAAATCCATTGCCCTTTCGGTGGGAGAGGGGACCACGAACTCCACTTTTGAAGGGACCCTGTAGGTCTCTTTCAATGACTCTAATTCGGCAAGAGTCACCACTGATCACCACGTAAAGCCAACAAATTCTTCTAGGGCGAAGCCACCATGGCTGACAGTAGCTCGAGCATCGCCGAAGCACCCAACCAATCCAGAAGGGTGTAAAGACTTCTTCAAGGCCATGAGAAATCGGAATAATAGTGAAGGAATTTCGAAGGAAAACTAGTAGAAAACAAAAGAATGAAGGACTCAAGCAGCGCAGAGAACAAAGTAAAAGAGTGAATGAGTGAAGTGAACTTTCGCAAGGGTGGAAGGGGCCTTATATAGGTGAGATCGATGGTTGAACTCCCGAGGCAACATTACTCCACGTGTCCCTCAAAGCATCAGAATCCCTCGATTGCCGTGACTTCAACAGAGTTTATCGACTGATATGACGTGCTAAATAAATGACTGCCTGACATGAGGTCATGATGAAAGAACCAAAGGGATGCCATTCAATGTGAAATGTAATCTTCACAATATCGCCATAAAAGTGAGAGACCAATTGTTGCTCGACTTAGAACAAAGGAGGCCGAGTAGTCCTGCGATGCAGGGACTAAAAGGAATGAAGAAAGAATTCCCCTCGGACAAGTTCGAGAAGAATTAGCAGGATAAGTGTAAGAGAATTTTTCCCACTTCACAAAGCCCGTGGGGCCTCAGCCCAATACCCGACCCAAGTGTCAATGTGAACATACTCGAGGCAAGGTGTCAACCAGGAAAATGAGTCAAGTGACTGACAAAAGAAATTAGCCTGACACTGCTCGGCCATGATTTGAACCTGGGAACTTGAATGCAATGCAGCGGGAAATGGGAGGAATCCTCAATCCACTAGCATAAGAACATCTACGGCTCACAACGGGTAAAGCAAAGCCTGGACACCATGCCACATTGATGGTGCAGTCGCAAAGCCATGCCGCATTAAAGGACTCTGACAACAAGAATAATAGGAGGGGCACAAACTCAGTGGAGACAAACCGATCTACACCTTCCCAAACCCATGGTATATAGCAAGCCCCAGGTACGAGAAAAGCTCTCTAATCTCTAGACTCATTTACTTATATACAAACTTCTAAAAACGATTTATTAACTTTGGCATTGGAGACTCCTCGACCCCAAGGCCGCCTTCTCCTAGTTGTCTTCTCATTTATCTTCTGCAAGCTCATTTATGAAGACTTAAGTTGTCGGAACCTAATCCAAAAGCATGTGAAATACGACATTAACATTAAGTTAATAACTTAATTAGATTCACTCTTCAAATCAAAGAAACAAAATACCTTGCTATTGATCATTCTCCCCTAAATTATAAAGTCAATATATGTACAGAGAACATCATGCACAGGATATAAAAACCCACATAACTAGAAGAGACCAATTGATATATGCAATATTATGAAAATCAAGATCGAAGATGGACGATAAAGGATCCGAAATTAGTTAAATTCTGTGTACCAATTCAATTCAAATTAATGTACATCAGTTTGAGTTAACATACAATTCATGGACGTAAAAATAAATTAAAAAAAAAAAAACAATAGTAATAATGTACGTATAACGTACGTAGCGCCCATGCAATCATCCTAGAGTAGAGTACTCTTAGGGCTTGGACTCTTGGAATCAGCTAAGAGCATCTTCAATGGATTAGTTAAAGTTAAATGATACTTTTGATGAATATGAGAGGAATTTGATTTTTGGGTATTCTATTTTCATAAGAGCATTCATATTGAATTCCTCGTGAAATTTCTTATAATTTAGCTAAGAAGTATATTCCCTAAAACTTTTTTTAAAATTTTACTCATCTTTTAAAAACATTCTACATCCCATACCCTATCCATTTCATTTCATATTCTATTAAAATAATATTTCTATATTCTTTCTTTATTACTTTTTTCTCTCACTTTCATTTACAAATTTAATTACTCAATATTTTTTCTTATGTTTTGAACTATTACTCTAGTGAAAATTATTTTATATTTTCATAGTTATTTAAATTATTTTTAAAACTATAACAAATATGAGTATGAGAGAAAGTGTAGATAATTGGAAGAATGGAGGTTTTGAGAACATTCCCTAAATTTTTTCTCAAATTATAGGGAAAAAGAGATTATGGGGAATCCAATGGGAATGCTCTAAGTCCCCACATTGGATTAGCTATTTTTTTATTATATAACAATAAAATAATACAAAATGAATTTGGCTTTGGCTATTCACATCAAATTCTCATATTGAATTATCTATTTATTCATTATAAAATAATGAGTAATTAATAATTAAAAAAATATTAATTATTTTTATTTATTTATTTATTTATTATCATATTTTACCATATTTTTACCTTTTATATGTTAAATAGTAATCATATTCTAATTAAATTACGGATTAGTTTGCTAATTGATGAGAGAAAGAAGAAAGAGAAATAAATGATAAAATATACATTTAGTGTATCTACAGTAATTAGCAAATTTAAAAATAATTTTGGTATTCACTGTAGCTAAAATCTAAATATTTGAATTTTAACTAATCTATTGTGATGATATTTTTGAATCTAATAGCTCAATATGTGATGGATTTAGTTTTGATTAATCCATTGAGATGCTCTAAGAAGGCAAATTTGACGGACGTACGTATCGTACTTGACCCACTGTCCCAACTCTTATAGTAGTCTTTATTGACAAGGAAATCTAACTTAATTTCTGGTTATAAATTCTTATAAATTATCCCTAGTCTTCCACGAAAGAATATTATTTGCCTGGCAAAATCTCAAGAATCGTGACAATGGATCTTCTTTACGGAGCAGTCATTCTTCTGATTATTCTAGTAGCGTTATTTGGCTGGCTTCTTGAGAAGTGCATAAGCCTATTATTATTACTAAGGCATCCTGATATTATTATGCCAAGAATCAAGAGCCACGAAATACAACGACTCATGCCACCTGTTTTGGCACCAACGAATTACTGCAACAAAGAGAATGAAGCACCATCAGAATATACCGCCGATGGTGGAAGCTCCAGCCGCTGCTTGATTTGCTTGGAAGAGTTCGGGTATGGAGAATGGTGCCGAGTGTTTCCTAAGTGCAACCACTGCTTTCATGTAACCTGCATTGATTCATGGCTGATTAATGGTCCAAATTATACTTGCCCCCTTTGTCGTACTTCTTTAGAAGAAGATGAAATCATCTCGCCGCCTCTTGTTAAGGTTGTTATTTTGTGTGAGAGTGATTGATTTGTAGATTTGTTTTCTTCTCTATTTTCTCTGTTTTGTTTTTATTTTTCTGGCTGGTGACGAAGGCGTATGGTTTTCCACCTTTTGGACCTTTGGTAATAATTGGTACCCTAGCTCCTTTTTCTCAAAATTAGAATATGAAAGAATATTGTTCTTTTGATCGAAACTCTTTGTACATATTTGCTAGCTTTTCTTTTTTTTTTTCTTTAATCTCCTTGCATTCCTTGGTCATTAGAGTTACAACAACGTGCATGAAGGGAGAAGGAGGAGAAAAGTACTACAATTACAAAAAGATTTATAAAAGTAAACTCATAAATAGATGTAGTATGTTAGATTGTAAAGTTATTTTTATTGTAAAGTAAATCTAATATATTATATGAATTCATATCAATTTATTGATTTACTTTTAGAAGATCTTTTTGTGACTAAAATATTTATCGAAAAAGAAACATGAATTTTTTTTTTATTATTATATTTTGTGTGTGGTAGAATTTAATAACGGGGAAAGGATTTATTTAAAGAAAATGTTGGAAGAGTATTAAGCTTTCAACTCAAAGTTGGATCAGACCATAATTTCAGAAGTACTCCCAAAAGCTCAATACTCTTCAACTCAAAGTTGGATCAGAACATAATTTCAGAAGTACTCCCAAAAGCTCCTCCGCTGGGAAACCAGATCAGTGCAAGTTTTACCCTTTAAATGGAGTTATTCTGGGAATTAAGACATTACACAAAGATATTGGATGAAGTAGGAATTATATGACATGATCGTGTGTCATGTCATATAATTCCATCTCAAAATTTCCATTTTATCTAATCTCCGACGAGTACCTCATACGTATTAATTATCTATTGACAATAAACTTTTTAAAGCAAGATAGACAATATCATGTCAATGATCAACATGATGACCAATGATTTAAAGAGACAACAATGCATTCCCTATAAAAATTTAAAAAAAAAAAAAAAAAAAAAAGAAGAAGAAGAAAGAGTGGCATTCATTATTAAATAATTAATTTTTCATATAAATTTAGTATTTATTCACCTTTTTTAAAAAGATTGCGCAGCCTTTGTGCACTCTATAATTACAAATATCATTTCTCATATTTTTATAGACACTGCTACACCTACTGAGGAAAGGCACCAAAAGTTCCTACTGAGCGTGCAAATTTCTTTTTCAAATATTTTTTTAAACCCCCCTTAAATATTTTCTAAAGAAATCACAAACTCATTAAAAAATATTTTCTTAACTATTAAGTAAAAAAAATAACAAACAATAGTTTTTTATGGTGATATTCCTAGGTGGGAATATCATTTTCCTATTTTTATATTGTGGATCATATGTGTTTAATTTTTTTTCCCTTTTTTCCCTTTCAAAAATAACAAATAGAAAAGGATAAGAGATAAAAAAACGTTCCAACCCATATTCTTTCACTTTGTTAAGAAGGATATTAACGTCGTGTTTCGTACACATTTAGACCAAGTTCCAGCAACTTAGGTCTTGGGCCTTTCACCTGCACACTTAAGAAAACACAGAGAGTCGAGGGCCTTGGTGGACGTTGGGGAGTCTCCGATGCTTAAATCAGTATATTTCCTTCGTAGTTTGTGCGTGAGCTTAAGGGAATCAGAGAAAGTTCTTCATACCTGGGGGTCGGCTTTATACCAAGTTTTTGGGTGGGGATAACTCATACCTGGCCTTGGTCAGTTCATGTCACTTCAACTGTTCACGTAATCAGAATCCTTTAATGAGGCATAGAGTCCGAGGAGTGGCACCATTAATGCATTGTGGCTCCGTGACTCACTTTATCTTGCGGACGAGCTCTCTAACTCACTCCCCCAGAGATCCTTATCGGCTTGCTATACGAGTCAATAGGAGGGGAAAACCCTTTAATGTTACCCCACTAATTCTTATCATACTAGTCCAATGGGAATTCCTTTTTGCCTTCATCTTTGTACTATTATTTTTCCTCAATCACTACCGTTGAGATCCTCTTCTCTAGAAATGGATTGTTATTACTCTCCCTGACTCTACTACATGTTAGGTTCTAGGCTCTAGGTTATGCCCATATGGCTTTTTCGTCACTTAACAATGTTAGGCGACGGTTCCTCTCCCAACTTTATTGGCACCTTTTTAAACGGTTGGATTTTGCACTTAATTGCATCCTTCTCGTTCCCTTAGCATTGATGGTGTTAGGTGGCTCCTTCTCCTCACATCACATCTTACAATACACAGCTTGGGATTTGGGCACGTCTTTCTAGCTTCATGGGGCGCGTGCGTTCCCACGACTTTGTGATGCTAACCGTCGTTGGGATCTATTTAAATCCCCCCATCATCGTTGGAGCCCACTTTGCTCTGTCCTCCTTTCTCAGAGTCCTTTGTGCTTCCTTCTTTTCTCTTCAAATTTCTCTCTATGTCTATCTTGCCTTCCCTTCTTCTTTCTTTCCATTCACATGGCTCCGAGGAACCTTTCACGCCTAGCTCCTAAAAGCCCTAAGCTTTCCAAACCTTCTGGTTCCTCGCTGACTCCCGAGGGCCTAGACCCTCCTAAGGTCCATACTAAGTCACAAAAATTTGACGGGTTCTCGTAGCAGTTAGTGCTGACTCCTGGTGAGTTGGAGTCACTGAAGTTGAACTTCAAGGTGCCTGGCATCGCTAATTTTTTGGTGTCATCCCCCAACGAAGGCACCGTAGATTCCGAAGGGTACACATTGAATGTGGCTTTGTACCCTAACATGTTTTCCAGCCGCCTTAGGCTGCCTTTCTGCCATCTAGTTCGCAATGTGCTAGACTAGCTACGTTTGGCAGCTATTCAACTCCACCCAATTGCCTGAAGGATCCTGGTGTCATGTTGCGTCATCTGGCAGCGAGCACTGGAGGAGTTAGGTTCTAAGTACCCTGATCTCACCACTCGCGAGTTCCTCCTTACCCACAATCTTCTGAAACAAAGTGGCAACACATGCAATTTCTAGTCCATTCAAGCATTGGCTCATTTGGAGCTGCTGTATAACAAGGTAAAAGGGTGGAGTTGGTGCTTCTTTTTCTTGTCCAAGTGGGAGTTCCCTATCAGGCAGGTTAACCGGTGTGACTACCCCGTTTATTGCCATCTAGGGGATCATAGGTGATGACAAGAGTTTCAGACCCTTAGCGACTCCTAAGGAAGTGAGCCAGATTGAAACCGTTCGTGCCTGGGTGAAAGCCCATCCGAACACTTTTTTTCCGAGGCCCTGTTGGACGAGGGTAGCCTTCGACAATAATTGCCTCCTCCGGTCAACATGCATTTTGTTGACTGGACAGTTCCTCAGGTCCGGGCAAACTTCTATTGCAATGCTCGTTCAGCGGCCAAAGGCATCGTCGAAGAGGGTAAAGGAGACCGAATTGTCTCATCACGCTGCGCCTTCTTCTCCTTCCCCATGAGGAGCGGGAAGCTCTGATTCTCTTCAGCAAGTTTGGGCCTATCCTCCGATGGTCGGTCTTACACAATCCGAGGGGACTCTCCCAACTACTTCAGAAGTTTCTTCTCTGACCCCATCGAGCAATGTGGGGATTGTGGAAATCTAGCCCGAAAGGGAGTTAGTATCCTTGCAATTTTATGGTGTTGTTTTGGATCGTCCTATTAAGGAGTTCCAGATAATGCCCGCATCCCTTGACATTGATCTCGAGATGGTTCCCTCACCCTTATCCTAGGAGCATCCTACCAGGGTTAAGGATTTTCTTGACCGGGTTTCTATCCCAGAGTCTCTCATCGCTTATTCCCCTAAAGTCGAGGTGTCTTAATCAAGCCCGGTTTGGAGGGGGCAATGAAGGGGACGATGTTGTGTCTAAGAGGAAAATATTAAGTACCATGTCATGGGCCAAGGGGGTTCTGGTGGAAGCATCCGAGGCTGAGGTCACGGTAGTGTTAATGGAGGTCAATGAAGTTTCGGCTGTTGTTCCCAACGCTAGGGCTCCATTGCCCTTTGCTAATGCCATCCCGGCCTTGGCCTCAGCAGAAGTTGGAGTTGGGGTCGTAGGTGGAGAGGGTGGTGAGGTCCTAGCCACTTTGATGGACATTGGTGTTTCTTGATGCTTCATTGACACCATCTCGGCCTTGGTGTCGACTGGGGCTGGTGCCGAAGCGGGGATGAGAGCGATCAGGGAAACCAAGGGAGCCATCCATGGCCCTGGTACATATGCGTCAGTGGCTGGTGAGGCTCTTGCAGTTTTCACGGGCCCAAGGGTCAGAGAGATTCCTAAACGTGCCGTAGAAGGTAAAGGTGGGGGCGAAGGCAGAGAGGTCCATCCCAGTGGAGTTCATGGTGGGTGTTAAGGAATCGGGGGGTGATGGCATCGCCATTGAGAATCCTTCTGAGGAAAGGGGGAATGCTGCTCGAAGGCCGGTGGTAGGAGGGTCCGGTTCCAACCCTGTCCAGGAAATGGCTAGAAGGCTCAAGGGGTTCTTCTCCATGGTTAGCTATCAACTTGTTACACTTCTTTTAAGTTTTCTTGGTGCATTTTCCTTTAACTAACTTGAAACTTTCATGGTAGGCCATAGAGTGGTTGGCAACCTTCATTGTGGACGACCAGGAGGGGCTAAAAGGCAAGAATAGGTCGCTCCAATCTTTGGCACAGTTGACCTTGTGTCGTGCCAAGGAAGAGAGGAAAAGAAAAGAAGAGTTAGAGGAACAACTCCTCTTTGGAACGGTAACTCCTATTTTGTGAGTATATCGGCACCCAATAGAGAATTGACATATTAAGAGTCCTCATAGAAAATTATTGCACCTCATCACAGGATAGCAAAAACAAAGTTCCTGCTGCACCCATGTATCTATTTTTGTGAAGAGAGACCAATTTCTTTCGACGGACCAAACTTTGCACCATTTCCACCGCTACACACCATACGACCGTCACACAAATGGAGGAGCTCCAGACTAGATCGGCGCACCCCCTTCAAATCTTCATAATATACATCGACGTCTCTCATCTGCAATTAACACATGCAATTTACATAGACCGTCAATCTTCACATCTACAATTTACATGGTATGCAAATAACAATCTCAATACCTAACTGAGTGATTTGTTATGGGTTTCCATACCCAACTAAGTGACTTGTTTTCAAGGGTTTCCATACCCAAACCTGACCTAATAAATTTTTTTTGTGACTGGCTCTAATGTTTTACCACATTTTCCATGCAAAGAAGTTATAAGATCAGGCCTACTCATACAAGTAAATGGTCAGTTTGTGCAATGGCCTCTGAAGTTTTATAATGGGCATGGAAAAGCTGCTCTGTGGATCAGACATATTGAAGAAGCGAGTTCTGACCACATTTAATTTGCATCACAGATATAATTTGCATCACATATATAATTTGCGGTGGAGAAGAAATCCAGATTGAAGAAGAAGATTGTTTCCTATGGAGGCAAAGAATGTTGTGCGCCATGAACTCTAGTGGCGTCAGCTTCTATAACTAGTGCCGATGCGAGGAAAGAATGGTTTTGGTCAAGGGCCTTTCATGGATGAGGGAGGGAGGAAGGGTTACAGTTATGGTGGATACTGTCGAAATTAGTTCCTGGCTTAGAGAGAGAGAGAGAGAGAGAGATAGAGATAGAGAAATGGAGGGAGTGAGGTACAAGGCATCTCCAATTTCTTTCTTCCTCTGCAGTACGGTGCAAGAATGAGGAAATGTGACATCTACGTGGAAAACCACCATTGGAGGCTATTATTTATAGGAAAACAAAAGAACCTATGGGAAGATATTCTCTTAGAGAAAACCCTCGTCAAGGTGCAGTTCAGTCGGCGCGAAGGCAGAAAAGAATACTCCAGCTTCGTCATCGCAAGGCCCAACTTAAGTTTGACTTGGCGAGGTCCTAAGAGGAGGACGGTTCACACCGTCTTGAAGCAATGCTTACAAAAGAGGCAAGGGGCAACCTCCAGGAATCGTTTGATAGCCAACAAGAAGAGCTAGAACGGCTGCAAGCTGACAACTTGAAGTTGGTAAAACAACAAGATTCTAATGCCTGGTCATACAAATGGTTAGAAATGAGGTTTGAGGAGGCCTCCAAGTCTCTGTAGGTAAAGAAAGACTCTCTCAAGGCCAAGTCCCTAAGAGTGAAGGACTTGGAGGCCGAGAACACTCTAGCCCGTGCTGGGGAGTCTAGCGAGAAAAGTTGGGCTATAGGGTTGGAGGCCCAGCTTTTTAAGGCTGACTGCGTGATAGCCGCCCATGAGGCTACTATCTGGGACCTGTGCTCTCGCCATAATGGCACCAAAACCACCCTTCCCCTGCTACATGAGGAGTTATCACACATTTGTTTGGCCCACAATAAAGCCTAGAGATACGACTACTTAAAAGACTAGGAGAGAATGAAGGATCATGTGATCCTGAATCCGCGGAGCAATTTGAGGGCATTGAAGGTGCAAGACCTCCCTCTGGATCCGGTGACCTTGAAGCAAGTTGCCTCGATAGGAACAAAACTGACCCCGAGCATTCTCTCAAACAACCCCGCCAACTGAATACTTTCCCTTTTATATATATATGTGTGTGTTTCTATCTTCCTCTGTACTTTGTAATTATACAAATGGAATTCCTTGTACATATGTTTCTCTCTTCTTGGGTTCTTTTTCTTCTTCACTTTTTGCTTTTCATTCATGTGCTCTAGCGAGTGTATCAGGTGAGGGGCAATGACACTTGTATTATGAACAACCGTAAGCAGAATTTATTCTTTATTGCAATCATACACTCTCAATATGTTGTCGTCGGCATGGGGGTGGGGCTCCTCGGGAGTTAATGCCAAATGGTGGAGGGACTGAACCCATACTCCGCGGGGAGAGAGGCTTGGATGCCTTAGGCTCAACCCTCATTTTTGATCTTCCCCAGGAAGGATGAGTCGTCACGTGGCTGAGGATTTGTCTCTTTCTTTGTCATGAGGAAAGTAGGAGACGTTTAATATAACGCTGGAAAAAATAAACAAGTTAATTAACTCATCTTCTACTACAAGTGCAAAGTTTACAGACCTGGGCTGTTTTGCAGGAGATGTGAGGCGTTACTTGCTTGCCATTTTGTTTAGTGGATGAGGAGTGCGCAAGGAGTCTGAGGCATTGCTCGTTTGGCATTTCGTTGTTGGAGATGGCATCCCAAGAGTCATTTCAATGAGTCCAAGGATAAACCTGCTCTCCATTGCGGCGGAGGGGGGGGGGGGATACCTCCGACTAAGCCCGCCCCTTTAGTCCCCTGATGAGGTATTTTGTTGGACGATTGAAAAGCTAGTTCGCTCTTTGTTGTGACAGGGGCAAAGTAAGTTGTCAGGCAACCAAGAGGTTGGACTCGCTCTCCCACGAGAGGGAGGTTGGACCCTCTCCCACCTATAAACACACAGGAAAGGTAAGTGTTGGGTCAGGTTGGTGTTGATCCCACTGTTCGTCGTGGTGGAGGTTGGGATAAGTTGTCGAGCAGTCGAGGGACTAAACCCGCTCTCAATTGTTGGAGGCAAAAGATGGCCTTAAGGCACATCTCGCCCTTTAGGGCCCCGCTGGGAGGTAAGTAATTAGGAAGTTTGGGATTGCACCAGCTCCTACCTATTGACGCTCACATGGAAGGTAAATGTCAGGCAGCCAAGGGTTGGCCTGCTCTCCACCGCAAGAGGGTTAAACTAGCCTTTAGACATAATTCATCTATTTGGTACCTCAAAGGGAGGTAAGTGTCGGACAACTAAGCAGCCGATCCGTGCTTCACAGTGATGGTGGTGGGATGAGTTATCAGGTAGCCAAAAGGCTAGATCCACTATCCCACGTGAGGGAGGTTGGGCCGCTTACTCACTTATTAACCCTTACGGGGAGGTAAGTTACCAGGCAGTTTGGGGTTGGACTTGCTCCCGCCCGTTAACATCACAGGGAAGGTAAGTGTTGGGTCAGGCTGTGCTGATCACACCCTTCGTCTTGGTGGAGGACAAAGTAAGTTGCTGGGCTACTAAGGGGCTAGACCTGCTCTCCGTCGTAGGAGGGGTAAGATGGCCTTAAGCCACATCTCGCCCTTTAGGGCCCCTTAGGGAGGTAAGTTATCGGGCAGTTTGGGACTAGACCTACTTCTGCCTATTGATGCTTAAGAGGAAGGTAGTTGTTGGGCAACCAAGGGCTGGCCTACTCTCTGCCACGAGAAGGATAAAGTAGCCTTTAAGCTTAACTCATCTCTATGGGGCCTCGCGGGGAAGTAAGTAGTCGGCGATGGAGATTGCGTTATTGGAGTAAGAAGTCAAGATAGGCGAAACGTATTTTATTCCTGAAAAGCCACACTTTAATTAATAGAGTATATAATGTTGACATGGAAATGTAAATTACAAGTCATAACCTTTTTAGCAAAAAAACTTATGTAGGTGCTCGGCGTTTCAGGGGTGTGGCAACTTGTTCCCTTGAGAGTATTGGAGCCAGTAAGAGCCCAGGCGGTTGTTGGCGGTAACCACATAGGGGCCTTACCATCGAGGGCTCAGCTTCCCTTTTTCTCAGGTAGTTATTCCCATCTATTTTAGTACGAGATCCCTGATCTTGAATGCCCTTGGGCCTACCTGTTTGTTGAAAAATCATTATGCTCTCCTCATGTTGACGGCTATCTTTACTTCTATGTCAAGTTTGACCTTCTCCTGTAAGTCAAGTTGTTCTTCTAATCGTTCGTTGTTGGAGTTGTGATCGAAGTGTTGCACCCTGTAGGTAGGGATCCCAACCTCGACTAGTGGCATCGCTTCATGACCGTAAGTGAGAGTGAAAGGGGTTTCTCCCGTCAAGGTCCTTATTGTGATCCAATATGTCCATAAAACTCTGGGAAGTTACTCCACCCAGGTGCCCTTTCTGTTGCTCATTTTCTTTTTGAGTATTTCCATCAATGTTTTGTTGGTTGCCTCCACCTGCCCATTGGACTAAGGATGTCCTAGAGACGAGTAGCAAAATTTATCCCCAGTTCCTAGCACTAGTCTTGGTAGTGGTCAAAGTTGAACTGCCTCCCATTATCCGATATAATGACATAGGGAATGCCAAATCTGCAGATGACTGTCTTCCACAAGAAGTGTGTGATGTTGCTCGCGGTGATTGTTGCCAATGCCTTGACTTTTACCGACTTGGTGAAAAAGTAGTTCACTGCTATTACTACAAATCTTACTCCTCCTTTACTTGGGGAGATGGGGCCTACCTGGTCAATTTGCCACTAGGCAAAGGACCACGGTAAGGTGATTGACATTAGTTCTTCCAGTGGGCAATGGGGTACTTTGAAGTATTCTTGACATTTCCTACACTTCCGTATGTAATCCTTGGCATCCTAGAGGGTGCGAGGCCAGTAGTATCCCGCCCTCATTACTTTGCCTGCCAACACCTCGTATACTTCTGGTAGCACGTGTTGGGCTTTTTTGAGTGAGATGCATCTTAGGAGAGGTGTGGAGTATTCCCTTTTTATACATGATCCCCTCAAGCAGAGTGTAACGCGCTACTCTATTCCTGATCTTTCTAGCTTCCCATTTGTTGTCAGGTAGTTCGTTGGCATCTATGTACTAGATTATATCCAACGCTCATTCTAGCACTGGTATCTAGCCTCTGCTCCTCGATAAGCCCGATCGGTGTAGTACACAGGCTTTTGGTCTCCCCGATAGGTACAAGACCAAAGTTTCTCCACATCTGGGTTGGCTGAGCAGTGGAGGGATGAGATATTTCTTGAGAGGCTCGAATGCTTGGTCTCACTCGTCATCCTACCCTCGCACCTTTCGCAATACCTTAAAAATGGTAGGCACTTGTCGATGGACCTTGACATGAATCTATTAAGGGCCTCTCTTCGTTCTACGAGTTTCTGCACTTTGTTTATGCTTCAAGGAGGGACCATGGGGAGTATAGCTTCCACCTTCTCCAGATTAGCTTCTATTTCCCATTCTAATACTATGAAACCTAAAACATTTTGGAGCCTACACCGAATGCACTTCATGGGGTTCAACTTCATCTTGTATTGCCTTAATACTGTAAAGGCTTCGCGGAGGTCATCCAAGTGTTGCTCATGAGTTTTGCTCTTGACCAGCAAATCATCCATATAGACTTCCATGCTTTTCCTAATCTAATTCTTGAACATACAATTAACCAGCCACTAGTAAGTGGCCCCACCATTTTTCAGCCCAAGCGGCATGGCAGAGTAGCAATATAATCATCGATCGGTGATGAAAGAAGTCTTTTCCTCATTGTCCGGGTTCATGCAGATTTGGTTGTACCTGGAGCAAGCATCCATAAAGCTGAGCATATAGTGACCTGCCAGAGAGTCGATGCAAGGTAGTGGGAAGCTGTCTTTTAGGCAAGCCCTATTTAAGTCAGTGAAGTCAACGCACATTCTCCACTTACTATTTTGCTTCTTCACCAACACCATATTGGACAACCAGTTTGGGTAATGGGTCTCTCGTATCTAATTGATCGACTTCTACGGAGATGGCGGTGTTCTTAGCGCAAAAATTTTGGCATTTCTACCTTACTTCCTTAGCTTTTGGGTCCATGCTCAGGTGGTGTTGCAAGATCTCTACGTTGATTCTAGGCATGTCCTCGTGACTCTAGGCAAAGACATGCTAGTGTTCCGTGAGGAGCTGTTGAATGGTGTGCCTCATTTTGAGTGTCATCCCACTGCCAATCCTAGCTATGGTTCAAAGGGATCAACTCTAGTGGCTCATTAGGCTCCACCTTCCTGAGTGCCTGTTCATCTCGAATCTCTCCATCTATTGTGGTATGTTCAGGCGGGGGAGGGAGAACGTGGTCATCGCCCGGGGTGTGGACCACATGCACCCCACCATCCCTTGGCTTTAATTTCTTCATGTAACACTTTCGAGACAGGACCTACTCTCCTCGAATTTCGCCCACTCCCTGAGAGGTCAAGAAATTCATCTTTAAGTGGTAGGTCGATGTTATCGCCTTTAGATTGTTGAGGGTAGGTCTGCCAATTATGACATTGTATGATGAAGGAACCTATACCATCAAGAAGTCGACTATGAAGGAAGCCATACAAGGGGAGCTGCTTGCTAGACCATGTCCCTAGAAAAACTCTTCAATGGCATGGGAGCTGGCTGGAGTTGGACAGTATCTATCCCCATCCAAGTAAAGGATGTATGCGGAGCTGCTATTGTCGACAAGGATCCTTCTAGAGGTGAAGTTGGCAACCAGCATAGTCACTACTAGGGCGTGATTATGTGAATGGACAACCCCCTCCTCCTCATCTTCTCCAAAGGAGATGACAGGGGCCAGTTTGTTTCTCCTGTATTTGGTGGGGCGGTATTCTCCCGAATACACTTCTTGATATCTTGCTTGTCTAGCGTGCACCTTCCGACTAGATGAGGTTACATCCCTGCTAGCGAATCCTCTTGCGATGGTCTTGATTTCCCCCAACAAAGGCCATTCCTGGTGTGGTGTGCGGGGGCGATTGTGTGGGGTCCCCGAGCACCTACCCTTCACCTCGTGCTCCCTTCCCTCCTTGACATGTCGCCCTTTCAGTATTTCTTTCCCCTGATCTCTTCCTCCACTCCCACTCTGGTCTCCGGGTAGGAGGATACCACAGCCTCGGTCGCCCAGCCTACTCTCTTTTCTTTTTCAGGGAAATTCAATCTTTTGTGTTTTGAGTGTTGGACTGATGGTAAGTGCAATAGGGGCGACTAGTGCTCCTGTAGCCATCCTTTTGGGCGACTTGCCAGTCGTCTTTCTAGATGGTGAGCACTGTTCGGTCAAATCGAAACCTCGTTGGGGCTTCCTCCTTCATGTTGTCACATGGTCCTACTTCTAGCAAAATCTGCTCTTGGTTGGTGCCTTCCCTTTCCTGTCTACCTGTTCTAGTCCTTTTTTTCTTGGTTCAATCAGGGCTCATAGTGTATCTTCGGTGTTGATGAAGTTGTCAGCTTGATCCATGAACTCCAGTAGTGTGACAGGAGTTCTCATTGCCAATTCTGCCATGAACTGGGACCTGGGCCATACCCCTCCTAAAAGCGCTGCCAAAGTTATATTCTCGTCTTGGTTGTCTGTAGTCCTGCTCTCTTTGTTGAGTCCGGATAGGTATGCTTTCAAACCTTCGTCTTCCCCTACTTGATGGTAAGGAGATACACCGCAGGGCGTCTTCCTCTTCTACTTGCCATAAATTGTGTGAGGAGCAAACGAGCCAACTCCCTAAAGCTATCTATGGACTCGGGTGCTCTTGTTGGTCCCTTCAGGTCAATAGGAAAGCTCTACAACCACTTCTCCTGGGAAACCATGCAAGGTCATGTGAGCTCTAAAGATTTCCAGATGTTCGAGGGGATCTCTAGTCCCATTGTACATGTCTATGAGGGGAACTCAGAACCTTGGTAGTAAAGGCACAACCATCACCTCCTTATTGTAGGGCAAGCCTGAGCTGATGAGCAGTTGGTCTACTGACGACGACGTGTCCATCTTTTTCGCCATATCTCATATTTCCTTTTGAGGTTACGCTGGTCGTTCTACATGCTTTTTCTTTCTTCCTCTGCATCACCTCCCCCTCCTGCATTTCTGGATCCTACATGCTCACTGTCGCTTGGTCCCACATCATTCTTTGGTCCATTGGTGGCTACTCTGAGTGTCTCCTTATCTCTTCAGAGGGTTCCCACTTTGGTAGTTAGTTTTCCCACCAGTTGTTCCATCATGGCGAGTCTTGCTTCTATGTTTGTTGACGTTGCTTCTTTTTATCCCCGAGTTGTCTGAGAACGGATTGTTGCAGGCATACGAAGAACACATGAAGTCTATAGAGATCACACAGACAACACCACTGTTAACGTCATGTTTCGTACACCTTTGAGCCGGGTTCTAGCAACTCGGATTTTGAGCCTTTTACCTGCACACTTAAGGAAACACATATTGTGGAGGGCCTTGGTGGAGGTCGGGGAGTCTCTGATGCTTAAGTCAGTATATCTCCTTAATAGTTTCTGCATGAGCTTAGAGGAATCAGAGAGAGTTCTTCGTATCAAGGAGTTGGCTTTTATATTAGATTTCTGGGTGGGAATAGCTCATACCTGGTCTTAGGGAGTTTATATCACTTCAACTGTTTACTTAGTCAGAATCTTTTAATACGACGTGGCTCTTGGAACGGCATCATTAATACAACGTAGAGTTCAAAAAGTGACATCATTAATACGATGTAACTCTTTAACTCACTTTATCTTGCAAATATTTCTTGTTAAGTCATACCTGCTATCAGAAAATCTAAGATTCATGGTGTCTCACTTCTTTTATAATAACATTACTTTGGGTCGCCACGTTTCCTCATAGAAGTGTCAATAACAAAGATCGATTACACCTGTAACCTATATAATAGACTCAACCCTACACCTGTGAGCATTTCTTTTCTTTTCTTTTCTTCGCTACATCTGTGAGCATTTCAATCACATAGTCATATTTATCCTCATCGGGTTAAGTAAAACAATTACAAACTTATATGATATTCTATAAGTAATTATACTTCTTAATACAATTTGTTTTGGCAGAGTCCAATGTTACGGTGGAATAGTCTATAATAATGGCTTGATAATTGATAAAGTGTTCGGATGCTGATCCAATAAATAAATAATAAATAAAACACATAAAATAAATATAAAAATTTACATAGTTCATCATTATGTCTACATCGAGAGTCGTGTCCAAATCTACTATATTTTCTAATTATACAACTTCTCTCTTACATAATTTTCAATACAATTAAAAAAAATACGAATGAGGAAATGTTGAAAAAGATGCCGACCTTGTAAAAATCGGAAGAGAGAGAGAGTATCGGAGAGTGTAGAGAAATCTTTCCTTATATAGTTGTTAAGTCCTTTCAGGTTTAGATTCAGTTTTGCTAAAATGAGAAGCCCAAGTGTGCGGGTGCCCGTCTCTCTCTAAACCCTCTCCCTTCTCTCTAAACTTTTCCAGTTTTGCAGAACCGGCAAGAGGGGGTGGGAGCTTATGCTCCTTCCCCCTCACTCCCTCCCTCCGTCTACTTGTTTTCTTTTGTCTAGTGTTTGATTTTTTTGTGTTTTCTTTTTCATGCCAAATAAAGAGAAATTCGCCATTCGGGACTCGCCAACACCGAACAGGTGGCACGGGCACCGATCAGCAAAACCCCTGAATGCGGTATCAATCAGAGTGGCGTGTTGCCCTCACGCGTGAGTCGAAGATTTCGAAGGTCGTCTGCGCGTGGTTCCCACGCGCCGCGAAGGAACCTTCTGCCGCGGCCACGTGTGGCTGATCCCATTCCAGCACCTTTGGATCTCCCTAGCTTGACCGTCGACTCTCCCTCCCGCAGCCTTTTTGTGCATTGGTTTTTCCTTTTTACAGTATTTTCAATATGTATTTTATCTTATGCTGTCTTTATTTTCAAGGAAACAAAAACTCAAAAATGTATTGCCAAGTGGTTCTCCCCCCTCCGCTTAGGCGGTTATTTTTGGAGTTTGGCTCTCCATTCTCTGATTAGTCGGGTATGGAGTTTGGTTTACTGTGACCACTGTCTTAGACAGAGAAAGGGTATCTCTTAGACTTAGGTCTTTAGAGATTTGCCATTTAAACTAAACTATGTCAGTCACAGAAATGTACTGAGATACTACCAACGATTGTAATTGACTTATTTTTTAAATCAACTATATATATCCTCTTTGAATGAATAGAAAGTGATATATTATTATATATATATATATATATATAAAAGTCCTTTCAGGTTTGGTCTCATTTCTTATTTAGAATAATTGAGCTGTACTTGCCTTCTATCACCTTCATATTTGAGTAACGATATACACAATATTTTTCATAATATTTTTCACAATAAATAATATAAAATGAGAGTATTTTTATAAAATAATATTATTTTTATATGATATTATCCAATCTTTACGTATGTTAGTCAATTTTTTTATTATCTTTTTTATTTTTATTTTTTTATCTCACATCTTCCGTTTACTCTTGGCAATGGGATCGGCCAATTTATTTTATATCCAATAATACTGTTTTGATTTTTTCTGGTCCATAAGTCTTAATAATTAATATTACACATAAATAAAACAAATAATCTTTATAATTTTTTACTATTTACCACATTTCATATTTTATTTTTTTTTTATTTTTTTATTACATATTTTTTATATAAATAGTAAATAAAAAATTTAAAATAATTTTAAAAAAATAAATTAAAATTTTTTTTAAAAAGATATTTAAAAATATAAAATATAAATAAATAATAAGAGATTGTACGGCAAAATCGGAAATGAAAACAGGCATATATATATCCATTACAATTTTTTTAAAAAAATTATACCTAGACTAGCATTCTGTTTTCTAAAATTGAAAAATAAAACCGGAGCCGAAATCTGATTTGGTCCGGAGCGTGTATTTAACCCTAGCTCTCCCTCGCAGCGTTTCTTTCGCAGTCGCATTGCTTTCTAACCAAAATTCGAAAGGGCAATGAGGAAGCTGAAACACAAGCCCAAAGAACCAGTCGAAACTCCCCGACACGACGCCGTCGCCGTTCCGCCCTCCTCGGGCGTTTTCACAACCCTCTTCGGCGACGTCCCGAAACAAAACGACGCCTCCGTCTCTTCCATTTTCTCTGACGACAATCCGTATAGGAGAAAGCCCCTTGAATCATCGACGCCCGGGCTAGGTTTTCCTCAAGCTGAATCTCTCAGAAGTACTGACGATGTTGGCAGGTCTGAAAGCCCTAATCGTTCTGATGAACTGAATACGAAGAAGAAGAAGGACAAGAGGAAGAGGGACAAGGATAAGACGCCTGAAAACCCTATACTCGAGGCGGATCCCGTCGCTGGAGCTTCGGAGACTGCATTGGGGACGAAGAAGTCGAAAAAGGAGAAACCCCAAAACCTTAATATTGGAAATGGATCAAATGGTGCATTAGAAGACGGCAAAGTTGGAAACCCTAAGTTGGGTTCTGAGTCCAATGGGGCATCGAAGAAAGACAGAGGGAAACCCTCTGAATTAGGTCCCAATACAAACGAAGAAGACCCTAATTTGAGTTCGGAAGCAAGCGGTACTCTTAATAATATGAATAAGAAGAAGAGGAAACGGGATGAGCTTGAGAGAGAGTACGAGGCGAGGAAATACGGTGCGGCAGAGGTGGAGGAGAGAGTAGAGGCAGAGGAAGGTTCGAAAGAGAAGAAGAAAATTGTGGGGGAGAAGAGAAAAACAGTGGATAATTTGGAGGACATGGTGGTTTCACCGGATGGTTTTGACGATGAGAGCAAGCTTTTGAGGACTGTGTTTGTTGGGAACTTGCCCCTGAAGGTGAAGAAGAAGGCTCTAACTAAGGAATTCAAACAATTCGGGGAGGTGGAGTCTGTCAGGATCCGTTCTGTGCCTATCGTGGATGTGAGTGTTCCATAATAATCCTGTATCCTTTTTTACTTTTAACGTCTGCAAGAAATAGATATGTTTATTTTGTTAAATTTAACTTAGTTGTGATTTATGCCATTGATTTTTTTTTTTTCAGACCAAAAAGCCGAGAAAGGGGGCAATAATTACAAAGCAATTCAATGAAGCTGTTGACAGGTGATAACTGTTGTTTGGATTTGTACAAAATTGATTATTTTACTTGTTTGATTATATTGATCCATAAGCTTTTTTACTGCTTTGGTATTCAGCTGTGTCGTCTATTTAATTTGGCTTGGTCTGTCGGTTGTATAATTTTTTTTTGGACTTCGCTTTGCCATAATGAGTTTTTCATCTTTCCTGTTTGGTGGAAGTCTTTTAACGTTCAATTGTTTAATTGATAATTGGTCTATGCTTGCTATGTTGTGTTGTTTATGCTACTGTAAACGTTTTTTTGTGTCGCTTCTTCAATCAGTTTCATTTTTTCTGATGGAAAAGCTTCATTGCAGTGTCCATGCTTACATTGTGTTTAAAAGTGAGGAATCTGCTCAGGCTTCTTTGACCCATAACATGGCTGTGGTATATTCTTATCTCAACTCTTGGTCTCTGTGTGTTTCTGTCTCAAGTTCACTTTTTCTGCGATCTGAATTTCTAAGCTACTATGTCACTGTTTTCTTGAACTGTTTCTAGTTTGGTGGAAATCACATCCGTGTTGACAGGGCGTGCCCACCTCGTAAGAAGCTGAAAGGGGAGAATGGTTCATTTTATGATATCAAAAGAACTGTGTTTGTGGGCAACCTTCCATATGATGTAAAGGTAACTTCTTCGCATTGATTTTTGTGTGCGTGCACTCCAAATTCTAAATGTACTGTCACTGAATCTGGGTTTATTTCCCTTTTTTTTATTTTGCAGGATGAACAACTTTATCAGTTGTTTTCTGGCATTGACAATCTGGGATCCAGCATTGAAGCAGTTAGGGTCATTAGACATTCTCATATAAGTTTGGGGAAGGGTATTGCTTACGTCTTGTTTAAAACAAGGGTATGATCTTTTAATCTCAAAACTTATTGGTTAATTAGAAGAAATTAATGTGATCTGTTGATGAATGCTTATTGAGCCTTTTAAACGTCTAAAACCAGGATAGTGAGGACTTAGATGGAATTTGCACCTTCTTCTTTGATTCAAATTCAGCTGCTCTTAAATTAATGTTTACGTGGAACCTGTCAGGGTGCAGTCTAATGGTCAAAAGTTGGGTTTGGGATGAGTTGTAGACAGGCATCCTGGGTTTAATTCCTGTAGATTACTTGATACATGATTTTGGAGGGTGGGCCCGTGTATTCGAGCTTCACTCCCTAAGGGTGAGTTCAAAAGGCCCTGCCTTGGTGAGGTTTCACATCATCCAAAAAATTTGTATGTGGATTGAAGAAAGTGCAAAACTGGACGGGAGGTTTGTTAATAGTGAACTTGGGGACAATAACCTCTCCATTTTTCTCTCTTGAGTCTTTTGCAACATTTTCCTTACCACCAAAGTTGTTGAAGTAATTTCTGCTGGCTATTTAGTATTAACAGTGTGTTGTGTCATTAGCACTGTTTGTGCCCTTCTTCGAAGGCTGAACATCCATCAGAAAAGCTTTAGAGTCTTTCAATATGCTGTTATTTAGAGTCTCTGGACAAAGTAGGATTAATTTGTCTCTCTCATAGCATATTTAGAGATGAAGCCTGGGGTATTGCAAGGAGATAATATTTTAAATTTGTTGTTTTTGTCAATATTGATTCTACCTAAGCTGGGCAAGATTTGATGGGTGGAACTAGATTTCTGGATTTTCTTCTAAATTGTATTGCCATACAGATTTTGCTAATAGGGTTCTAGTGGAGCTTGCTTTATGTTGTTAAGGATGGTTGAAATGCTTCGGATAAAAGTTTGTGAGCAGATCTTTTTATAAGGATAGCAATTGTAGAAGCTCTGGTCAATTTAGTGACAAATGTAGATTGAGAATCAGGAAAAGCTGATAATCTGTCCTTGAGTAGTCTGTATGATCATCAAATGTCCTTATAGAGTTTTAAGATTTTGTCCAGCCATTAAATTAATCATTAATTACACGGCTATGTGTATTTTCAGGAAGCTGCAAATTTGGTTGTTAGGAAACGGAACTTGAAACTTCAAGATCGAGAGCTGAGAATCTCTCATGCCAGAAGAGATTCCACCCCATCTTCCACTCCAACTAAGAGGCCATATTCGTCATCTTCTCAGCCTGCTAATTCTCCAGCCAAGAGGTTGGCTTTGGATCGAAGGACTTCAGAGGGCGGAAATAACAGGGCAAATACAAAAGCTCCCCTGTCCTACCAGGGCTTGCGTGCAAGCAAATCTGGTGTCCAAAAGAAAGCTCATCCTAAAAGTATTAGGTCATTCAATATGAACTCTAATAATCAGAAAGGAGAGAAATTGAAAGAACAGAAGGGGAAAAGACCGGCAGTTGCGGCAAGGAAGGTACAAGCACTAGCACAAGCCTTCAAGGTTGGTGGTTCAGCAACACAAGGAGGGGTAAAACGTAAGCCAGATAGCCAGACACCAGAGAGCTTCAAGAGGAAGAACAAGAAATTCAAGAAATCCAAATAGGAGTACAAGAGGAAAGAAAGGCTCTTCATATTGTAGGGATGACTCCGGTTAGATGGGAATGGCTGTATGTTGAGTGGATTATGATATCGGTAGCTTGTATCATGAATTTATGGTTGTCACAACTCCCTGCTAGGGAATCTCAAATATTTCAATTTGTTTCGAAATGGAAAGTTTAAGTTCATTGAATTATAAAAAGCTTCGAATCTTTAAGAAGAAATGTAAGAACAACGCTGTTTCATGGATTTTTTGAAAAGTAAATAACTAAATAAAAATAGCTTCTTCGTTTTTGTCCTTTCCAAGAGTAAACTTCGTCATTCAATAGATAATTGAGATAGAAACTGGAGTGGATGTTGGTTTCTATATTTGGGGCAAGTAAATGTACGTCGATTTCATTTTCCTCTAAATTAAAAGGGATTAGATGAAGATTTTTCAAAAGTATAAAGAGAAACTAGTCATTTATTTTCTGAGAAAGAATAATTTGATCATTTTCTTCGGAATAGGAAGAGGAGATTCCCAATGTCTGGGAGAATCTCCCTCGATAGCCCACGGCACTTGCAGATGGCAGGGAGCCAGAAAAACTTCCCACGGGTTCACGGTGGCGTTCAATAAATGTGAGAGATTCGCTTACTATGGAGCACTTTGACTGCAGAAGGAGCACAGGTTCAGATTGTGCAATTACTTTGCTCAGATTCGCACCACTATTCGAGCACGCGGATTGCAGGAGCACGGTTTCAAACCGTACACCACGCGTAACGGTCGACGGAGCCACTCTGTGATGAACAATTGTGCTTGCACCGATGAGGAGAGGATGGCGGAACAGGAATCCCTTATAGCTCTGGTGCTGCTGTTGAAGAACAGAGAAGTCACTGTAGGAAGGAGCTTCCAGAAGTTTGGGAAGAAGGGCACGAACGTGTGACGAGAGAGAGGTGGGGTGCCGATTGACTCTGCATTTCTAAGAGGCTTTCCACTCTTGGAAACAATATCCTCTTGATCATCGATATTAATGAATTCAGTTCAAGTAATTTTGAGTATAGTATAAAAATTGAATCATCTGATTTTTCCAATTTTATATTTGGTTGTAATGATTATTGTTGCCATAATTAAAACATTTTTCTTTTTAAGGATTTTGAAAACTCTTTTTTTTACCAAAATATTTTTTCTTGTAAAAATTATAAAGTTTTTTTATAAAAATTATCACAGTTACTACTTCTTTTCTTAGTGTGAGATTTAGCAAATTTATTAGAGTATTTGTAATTCTGTCTATAAGGAACAATAGGAGGAAGGCCAACTTGTTAACATAATTTTTTCATTTCATATTTGGCTTTCTTACTATTCTTCATTTGTTGATGAAGCAATTTTTTATCATTACACATACTAATACCAAACTTCTTATTTATACTGATAATATCAACATAAGTATAATTATTATAATTAATGAGTCTTGAGATTTTAGTAACTTCATCCTTAACTTTATGAGCAAATAAATGAGATAATCCTTCAATAAATTTTTCTTTCCAGTAAAACTTATGACTATTTTTCCTAAGCATAATTCTAGAAATAAAAACATCTTGAGACCATCTATAATCAGACATTTGACGACATATCAGATTATTTAGATAATCGCTAATAGGAGTAGTAATGTTAGAGGGAGTTCCAACAAAATGTTTAAGAATAATATAAATCAAAATATTAACACCATCAGAGATGCCATTTCCTATGGTTGTGTCAAAAATAGGTAAACATTTTTCATTATGCTTAAGTGCATTTCAAATGGTTTCCTTTGCTTCATTTGATAGATGTTTATCCCATCAATATCGAAGCATACAAGAGAAACATGTAGTTAATAAATCAACTGTTTCAGTTTGACTAAGATTATTTTTATTAACATAAGCATTTGCAACCATGGACATTTTATTCATGGTATTGAGAATTTTTTGTTCAGATATTCCATCAATATTGCATTCATAAAGTTTATCAAAAGAAACAGAAAATTGTGTTTGAAAAATTCTTTCTTCAAACTATAAATTAGGTGGAGTAGGTCTAGAATACAAATTCTTCATTAGAATCTCAAGTTTTTCCAAATCAATATCTTGAAAATTCTTTTTATGTAAAACAAAATCTTTATTAGCAGAAGAATCAATATCAAATGATTCTTCTGTAGAAAAATCAGAAACAACTTCCTTACTATTTAAGACATTGGTAAAGGGTTGTTTTTTCTTTAAATCAACAAGCATTTGATTAATTTTATCAAGATTGTTAGCCTGTTTGGTCTTAAGACCTTGCCTATTTTATGATAAAACAATCAAAGGTTTTTCAATTTTAGAAGTCAAAATAAAAACATGATTTTTGAATTTTTTTTTTCAATACAGTCCAATTGCTTACCTGTAACATGAAGAATTTGATTGACAAAATTGTTTCTTTCAATAATATTTTTTGTTTCAATAAAAGTGGTAGCTTTAGGATAAGCATTAGGTACTTTAAAGAGAGAAGCATCTATTTCTGCAATGGGTGATACCCGCATATGCTGGGGTGGGGTCACCCCTTCCCTGCACCCCACTTCAAGAGTGCCCCATTCGATCTAAAAATTATTTCTAGGTCAAAAAATATTCTTTAGAGTCAAACTCAAATTACTATATAATTTAAATTTTAAATTAAAATTAAAATATATAACAATAATTTAAAAACTGATAACATAAAAACTAAGTTATCAATTTTTAATTTTGTTATCAACTTTTCACTTTGTTAGACTTGTTCATAGGAGTGTTAGACTTGTTCATAGGAGTGTTAGACTTGTTCACAAGATTGTATTGTAGATTGGAGGTTGGCCTAGGAGGCCAACCTCTATATAGGAAGCCAAGGTAATACAAGAGTCTTACTTGAGCAATGTGGGACTCGCAATTATTAGAGGTTGATCAAAACTAATTTTAACAGTACCGTCAAATATTGCTGAATATAATCAAAGTTAAGTTCATCAGAAATAACCTTAGAATGAGGAACTTCATGTTCCAAAGTCCATTCATCAGGAAGAGTAATATATTTATCATGAATAATTTTTTGAACTTGAATGTTAGCATCAAGAGTAGAACTCTGAATTAACAAATTTTTATTTCATGAAGTTTTTAAAATAGTTTTAGGATTTAAATTAGTTTTTAATATCCGATAATAAATACGGTAAACTATGGCAAGAGGTTTGCTACCTTCTTCCATATCATATCCAGATATCAAAATATTTAAAGTTAAAGCTTTAAGAATGTTAGGATCATCCAAAGCAAGATTAAAATCAGGGAAACAATCAAAGTGGATAGGACCACTAAACAGAGAAGATTGAATCATACCAAGTATGTTGGTTTCAAATTTCTTAAACCTATCATCGTGTTAACAAAGAAATACCAAAGCATCGATGTCTTTCCTCATGAGACGTTTAACAACAACTTGAACAAAACCAATATGTAAAAATTTGTAACTTTTTACAAGAAAATCTTGAATCAATTTTCTGTTAAACAGACAACATTTCCCATGAGTTTTAGAAATAACATAGGTTTGTTCAACAGTTTTAACATTAAACTTAGTCTTGAAAGTAGACTGAACCCAACTGATTTTGTAAATAGATTTAGCATCAATCTTTGAAATATTTCATTTATTAAAATCAACATTATCAGTTTCTTCAATAGAAAAGTCCTCCTCATTAGTGATATTAGGGGGTATACTAGAGCTAGAACTAATAGACGATTTAGATCTAAACATTTTATTTGTCATGAAATCAACCAAAACTAAACGTAATACTCACTAATCATATCTTCACTCATGAACTTGTTGCATTTTGTAACATATACTCTGGGATCAACCATCATCAACCCACTCATGCCCTAAACGATTTTCAAAACAGGTCTTACAAACATGGTCATTGGAATTCTTTACAATCAGGATGGTGCCAACAGATACAGAAATTGAACAAGATTAAGAAAGTATGAAGTAAAGGATGTGAGACAATACAATAGACAAGATGAACATATATAAATCACTTACCAGAGACTAGAAATGGCTCTAATACCAACAAGGGGAGCGAAAGTAAAGTATGAGAGTAGTAAAGTGAGGACCAGATGACTGGAAATAGTGAAAATGAAAACAAAATAATCAATATCAAGTTTTGAAGCAAATTTAAACTTTAATTTCTGACCAAAATGGTCAATAGTAATACCATCATTTTCTGAAAAAAATGAATATAAATAAGAAATAAAAGGAATCTCTAATATGACTTTATCAATCATATTTTTAACAAACACGGAAGAAATTTTAAAACAAACATTATTCTAGCAAACATGAGTAGTGTTAAGCTCATACTTGATCTTTATCTGAGATTTATTAGCCGAGAATAATCTTTCAGTAGATTTTTCATAATATTTACTAAGTATTATTCCTTCATGGATACAATTCATATTTGATCCGAAATCAATCATAGCAATCACAGTAAATTCATATTCATGACAAACAATAATGGTAACTTTAGAAAATACTTAGGAGGAATAGTATAATGGATCAAACAAATTTGATTGTTGTCATAAGGGGTCAAATTTCACTTTCAGCACTATCATAACCAAAGAATCTAATCTTAGTTTAGAACAATTTAATTTTCTTAGCAGAGGCAACAAGATCATTTTATCTAATGATATCTAAAAATGAATTCAAATGTTATATATATATATACACACACACACTCAGCATCCTTACGCAACCTGAGTCTTTCCTCTTAGTAGGGGATATCATGGACTTGTCTGCTCACAGGTTGTTTTAAGTTTCTTCCTTCACATTAAAAGAAATGTAAATACATAAAGTTACTCGTATAACAGCTAAAATCTTTACGGTATAATGACGATTTTCTAAAACGATAAAGACTTTTTTTTTTTAAAAAAAGGTCTAATTCCATGCCCGCAGGTGCAGTGTCTTTGCAATGAGACTCGGGGGTTAGGGCTAGTTTGTTCACTATTGATGAACCTTTCATGGGGTTGGGCAGTCAATTGCTTGTAGTTCTCTCTCCCTAGTTTTATTTTAAATGATCTCTCTCAGTTTGTCTGAAAAAGTAGAGAGCCAAAATCTTAAGGAATTGAGCTCAAAGCATGGGATTGAGTACAACAATACGCAAAGTATAGCTGAAATGTTGTAGTCAGATTTTGCTACACAACCTCTACCATACTTCACACTCCACATTATTTTAAATTTTAAAATTTTGTCATATTTAAAAAAAAAAAATTATTCTTTTTAAACTATTTCAAATTTTCTATTCACTATTCATATTAAAAATATTTGATAAAAGAAAAAAAATTAAAAATATATATATATGGAATGTGGAATATGGATGAATAATAGGAAGTTGTAAAAAATTTTTGTATTTGTTATACCCAAAAAGCGAGAACAACTATTTTGAAAGAGAATATTTTTGGATGCCATATTTGATACTCTACAATGTTTTTACCGTTTGATTGGAAATAGCAACTTCTTTTCGTGTATTCTGTATGTTAAAGACTAATCCCAACATTACATCAGTATCAGAGCTTTTCTTTCTCTTTGGATCACACGAACTGTATATTCCTTAATGATCAGACATCAACAAGATACCACGACAACTCATCCCAGAATGGCTTTGATACTAACACAAACTTTTCTCATCCAAAAAGGAAAAAGTACACACACACTCACTGACATATCTACGCCATCAGAGACTTGTCTCTAAATTAAATACTGTTCCCGTAACAACAATATATACATAACTATAGAACTATAGATTAAATGCTTAAATTGAAATTCAATTTGAACATTTTATCCCCAACATCTAACATAACACAACGTTGAAATCTCATTCACGGCCTGAGACTTCCCGACATAATCATCTCCAGTGGCTACAGCATTGTTAGTGAAGTCCAGAAGCAGATAGACAGCCATGTACTGCTCTTATTTGATGCTAATCTGTGCAGAAATGAAGTGAAACCCAAATGGCTGCCAGGAGAACAACGGCCCCACGTGCACAAAGCCAGTCTAGCCAGAGGACTGCTAAGATTTACTCTTGCTCACAAGCGTGGGGGTGACAGAGACAACTCCAATGAAGAACAGAGTGGCAATTGATTTGAAGTCATAGAGATCCCCTATGGATTGCAGCTCTCCCAGAGTTAGTCCAGCCTACATGCATAGCATCAGTTTCAGTAATAAGTAGGCACCACGCCACTACCAAGAAAAAATAAACAATAACTCATGTTAAATATTTGTATTTGACTTTTTGAGCTAATCCTGCCGCACTCCCAGAAAATATCACTAGATGGCTTGGGCTTCCAGACTTCTTGCATTGAAGTCAACGGGGTTTCCCTTCTCCCCCAACACCATTATACTATATAGATTTATTACAACAAACTATCTAACATGGATTATATCCAGAATTGTTGAACTAGTCTTTGGTTACTTGCAAAAAAATGTCCAGTTTCGTATCAATATCAAATGTTCAAGGGTTAACGAGAATTCAGCAGATACAATACCTTGACGGTGACAAAAGCTGCAGGAATAAGGCCAAGAAGGGTTGCCAAGAAGAAAGTATGATATGGCACATTGACAATTGGTGATGCAAAATTGATAAACGTATTTGGCAATGCCGGAGTTAGTCTTAGAAAAAGCATGTAGTTCAATAGCCCCTCTCTTCTTTTAGCCACCTGGAAGTTAGAATTTAGAGTAATTAATTCCAATTTGATGATTACTAGAGCTAAAGACAGTTACTAGGACAGTTATATTCACCTGGGCTTGAAAGAACTCTAGCTTGTCTGGCCACAGAGAGGAGAAAAGGGGGCGGCCAATCAGCTTTGAGAAAAAATAGCAAGAAGAAGCACCAGCAGTGGCAGCAAATACAACCAGAGCTACACCTTTGAAGACTCCAAAAAGGGCTCCAGCCAGCAATGACATGAAAACAGTACCTGGAATCATAAATGTCTGCATGAAAATGTAAACCATGCAGTACCCAACCAGAACTTGCGCAGTGTAGTCACTTGTGTAGCTCTCAAGGTGATCTCTATGGAACAAGGAGAGGAAACAAAAACGCTATCAATAAGATGTTCCAAAAAAACACTTGTAGCAAGGACCAACATATTTGTTAAACAAGGGGAAAACTTTAATCTATGAACAAGCCAAATCAACAAAAGGAAAACATAAATAAAATATATGGCAACACGTATCAGACCCTATTAGGCAGTAAATACACGATATGTGTGACTCCAGCAAAGTGCCAAAGACATGTGAATTCCATACTTTTTCTACAACTTTCAGTAAAATCCTAGGGGCCATTTTCTGGTAAAATGGTGTAATGTTTTGGGTTATTAACTGCAAGTTCATGGCTTTGAATGTTAGAGTGGCCACTGAATTAAAAAACAAAAGTTAAAGAATAGGATCAAATGAAAGCCTCCCCAATAGTTGGTAATGACCATTTTTCAGTCAAATGCTGATTCTCTTAACCTTAAGCAACAAATGCTCATTCTTTTCACCTTAAGCAACAACATGACACATGCATATCATAGTTGCCATGACCCACTTTCAGTTCAGTGGTATCCTGAACTCAGTAAGTTGCTCAAGTGCCCCACCTAGCCAGAATATTCGGCACCTCGTACCTACGACTATCCAAGTTACCAGAGATCCAATTCAACGTCCAGAAAACTACCAAGCAGAGGCAAAAGAAACCTATCTGTCCACCCAGCCTAGCAGGTACAAGCTCTAACATTTTCAGAATCAAGTATTGAAATTCTTGTCTGAGCAGGTAGAATTGAAAAAGAATAAAAGTCGAGGAACAATAAAAAATCCATTTGTCTTTAAAATTTTTATGGAGGTCATCAAGCTTACAACCAGAGCACTAATAAAAAACATGCCAACCCACCAAACTGCTGCAGATCATACTAGAAGACTCACTATGATTCTATATGAGTCCCTGGTAAGCCACAAACAAGAATCATCAAACAGGCGTTAACAACTCAATAATAACCTGAATCAGCCAACCACGTGATATCCTCCACAAATCCAAACGAGAAACCAAGCCCCTTACCTTCATACTGACCCATCTCTGCTATACTACTATTTACAAATCAAGAAAAACTTAAACAATAATCCGTTGGAAATCTAGATGGAAAAAAACACTTTTTAAATAAGTAGGCTCCAGGATTTTTTTTTTTTTAAAAAAAAACACTGCTTTGCATCTAAAGTTAATGCTTCCATATTTTCTTTCTGCTGGAAATTCATTAAAAGCAAATACAGCAGCGAAAGATCAGCACTCTATGACAGGAAAAGAAAAGAAAAACAAATCAGAATCACAAGCTGATGTGCTAACATTATCAATGTCAACTGTGAAACGAAAAGAAAAAAGAAAGAACCCAGATACGGCAAACATGCAGATATGCTAATATTATCAATATCCATAATTAGTCCTCCAAGACAAGGATACAAAGATCGAAATGAACGCAGAAAATCAGACGATTGAATGGATTCCATGATAAAAGAAGATTTCTAGAGAAAATGAGCTCCTGCGATAAAATTCCCGTAAAGTGTTTTTTTCTTTTATCGGAACGCAAAACTCATTTTTTTTCTCTCTGCGTTTCCCAATATGTAAAGAAACGGAAATGAAGAAGAACATAACAACAAAAGTACCGGAGGGTTTGAAGTTCTTGGAGGGTACGGGGGAGCTTAAGGAAGCTGTAATCCGATGCGGGCATGGTGAGGTAGACACAAAGAAGGCCCAAGACGAAGCCCAAGATGACGGTGGAAGCCGCCGCAACCTCCCAAAAGCTCAATGGAAACTTATGTCCCGCAGGTCCCACCTCTCCATTGCTCCTCTCTCCCGTCTCCATCACCCAAACTCCTTCCTTTCCTTTTTTTTTTTCTCCTTTCCTTTCCTTTCCGTTTAACGGAGGAGAGAGGGAGAAAGAGGGAGGAAAAGGGTACCCTTGACCGACTTCGTTTGCTTGTGGGGCAATTGCTTCTTCTTGTGGTTGGTGTTGCTGCTCCCCTTCTTCCCCCTCCTTACTTCCTCTCTCTTTCCCTCCTTTAGAGAGAAAACGAAAGCGAGGGAGAAGGCATATTCGTATGTCTCAAATAACACCAGACCAAAACACGCTTTTTACTACGGCCTCTACATTTTGTACCTTATTTTCCTTCCTTTCTTCTTTTGTCAATTTCTTTCCAATTTAGTTTTAAAAAATCTCTTCGACTTTTTACTATTCATACCATTTTTATACATTATATTTTTTTTAATTTTTTTAATTTTTTTTTATCAAATATTTATTATATGCATAATGGATAAAAAATTTAAAATAATTTTAAAAATTTAAACTCAAAAATTTTTTTTTTAAATATTAAAAATTATAAAATATAAAATATGATGAAAATTATATAACAAAACTCGACTATATATATAAAAGTGTGAATTTATGAACAAATTTATTTAAATAAATAAAAAAAATATTTTATTTCACAAAAGTATAAATTAAAGTGATTTGACATGAGAAGTTCAATTATTAAATTTTTTTTATACTAAAATAAATTTGAAATATCAAATTAAGTCATGTTATTTTATGAATTTAATTAAATTAATAAACGGCAAGTAGGCCACGATTAGCACGTGGAAGTGTCAACGGCTCGACGACAGGGAAATATTAATCATTGTCGTCGGCATGTGAGCGTACCCATTATTATGGCGCTAGATGTGGAATACCTAGAGTGGTCATTTTGTTTTGCCTGCGCCTTTTCGTTATTTTTTGCATTTGGATGGGCTTGTTGGGTATACATCTCTGACCTCAACTTGTTTTTTATTATTATTATTTTTTTCGTTATTTGTTTTTCACAGCATCTACTATATCCCACTATGGTTCACATTAGAAGTGTCAAATCGTATTAATAAGTCATATTCGTATTGTGTCAAAGCATGTGCATTACAATTAATGGGTCAACACGAACACGATCCGTTAAATATTTCGTATCAAAATTTCAAACACAAACATAACACGATAAGATAACGTGTTGACACGACATGTTATGACATGTTAATGAATCAGAAATAAATTGACACAACACGATACGATTCGTTTCGTTTCAACTCGTTTATGTTAATGAGTTGAACATATACGATATGACACGATACGACCCGACTCGTTTGACTTGATTGATTTTATATAAATATTTAAATATAAATAATATCTATAAAAAATTAAAAATTAACTACAAGTCTAAAATTACAATCCAAACAAATATGATCCACATATTGTAATAATATATTAAAATTACATCTCAAATATAATAAACAAAACACACATAGTAAATATATTAACGTTACAATCCCAAATATAATAAAAACACATATAAACAAATTTAGAGCTTCAAGAATAAGGTGGAGAATCCTCTTTGCCCTTGTTGTTCTCAAACTCCATTACATCTTCAATTAACTCATCCAATTTAACTTTTTCTTCTTTTTCTATTAAAAAAAAGTTTTATATCAAATAATATTATTGTATTGAAAAATTACAATTATTTATTCAATGAGATAAAACTAATATTACCTTGCTCCTCACCATATAGCCAATCTCTAGTGTAGACTAATGCTTCAACAATATCTACTTTTAGTGCACTCTTAAACTGATCAATGATACGTCCACCAATACTAAAAGTAGATTCAGATGCAACTGTAGAAACTGGAACACTCAAAATGTCACGAGCTATACAAGCAAGATCAGGATAACAAAATTCATTTTCTTTCCAGAAGGAAAGAATGTCGATCTTTGCATTTCTATCTGCCCTAGGCTCATCCAAGTAAAGTTTCAATTGGCTTTATTGCCTATGGATAGTAAGATCATCAGGTCTAAATGAATCAAATTCCTCTACACAATAAATAAATAAAAACACTTCAAGCCAATATGTGATTTGAAACAACAATATAATATAAATCATTAAACAAAAAATATTATTTGATATTACCTGAAGTACTTGTTTATTAATCGAAAACTGACTTTTCGATCTACTAAAAGTGCTATCAGAAGTTGTGGTAGAACATGTAGGAGCACTAGAAGAACAATATTCCATGAAAAAAGATGACATTTTGCTTCGAACATTCATATATTCTATGGAACAATCTCCATAAAGTTTTGCATAAGAAAAATCAATAAAATTGAGCTTGTATCGAGAATCCAATATAACTCCTATAGCCAACAACACATTGAACTCAGACCAATATTTCTCAAACTTAGCAAGCATTTTATCAGACATTTTCCTCATGTAGTCATCTTCACCCTTAGAGTACCATTTTAATGTAAAATAAATCAAAAACACTGCTGAAAAATACAGATTGGCTGTAGGGTATTTGGTCCCAAAAAAATCACAAGTGGCTTCATAAAAAACTTCCAATAAACTGTTAATCTTCTCTAATTTTTCCCACTCAGATGCTGATGGACAATGCTTAAAATTGGAATCAGTCAATTCCAAATAACTAAAGGCACGACGATAGAAAAGAGCAATTTGAAGCATAAGAAAAGTATAATTCCATCTAGTGGGGACATCTTGTCTCAACCCTTTCTTACTATCCAAAGACATTTGGTTTGTTGAATCTAAAAATTTTACTTACCTTATTTGTGACCCTTTGACATACTTGATACTTTTACGAACTTTTTGGATAGCATAATCAATCTCTTTTAATCCATCTTGTACTACCAAATTCAGAATATGAGCACAACAACGAAGATGAAAGAACTCACTATCACAAACAAGAGCTTTCTTAATGTTCAATTGAGTTCTTAACAACTCCACTGAAATATCATTAGAAGAAGCATTGTCTAAAGTCAATACAAAAATCTTGTATTCAATTCCTCACTCACATAGCAAATTATAAATTTTTTTAGACAAATATATATCATTATGTGGTGGTGGCATAAAAGAAAAGTTCACAACCCTTTTCTGCAGAACCCATTTCTTATTCAAAAAATGTGTTGTAATGCACATATAACCATCAGTGGTTATAGAAGTCCACAAATCATATGTTAGACTAATTCTACCAGGAAAATCATTTAACATGCATTTAATCCTTTTTTTTTTCGATGATATACCTTAAGCAAATCAGCCTTGGCAGTATTCCTAGAAATAATCGGAACATCTAGACGCAAATATTATAACAAAGATCTCATCCCAAAATATTCAACAAACCGAAAAGGCAGTTCATACTTCACAATAGCGGCTACTAAAATTTCTCTATATTGTTCAGTATTAAATTGAGCACTTACCGAAAGAGATCTACTATTTTGTGATAACATCATCTCACCAATATCTCGTGAACTTCTCCTAGGGCATGTATCAATGTGACACTTCATATTTCCGGTTCCATATTTGCTCGCTGCCATGTAAATAATTTCACATCTTGCACTTAGCTCGTGGCTTGCCATCCTTGTTCTCAGAATCAGGAATCATTTTAAAAAAATTCCATACGCTTGACCTTTTCCTTTGTTTTGCTTTAGATTCCTCATTTTGAAAACTTTCTGAATCAAGCGGGTCCAAATCAATCATATCATCATTTTCACTTGCTGCCAAACTCATCTGAAAAGAAACAACAAAAGCAAATGTAAATTCTAGACAGACTTGCATTTATGTGTGGTGCGTATTTATAATGTATAAATTAATATACAGATATTAGAAGACAATCATTGCATCCGTAATAAATTCATTGTAATCTGATTGGACCAATAATATCGATTGGACCCATAAAAAAGAGAGGTGAATTTTGACATGTCTTCTTGCCCACAAAAATATCGATACTGACTAACTAATCAATCTCAATGGAGAGTGGATGATTGATTTGAATATAATGGATTTTTAAGGTCATGGAAGCACAACTTGTAATCTGGTATAAATTCATTGTGAGGGGTGGCTGCCTTGGTGGCCCTTTATCCTCCAAAATGACCAATAATAATATCTTTGACCACTAAAGCAAATACATATATATATATATATATATAAATAATATTCATGGTTTCAAATACAACAGCCCTACTCTTTTGTTTGGTAAAGGAGATGATCATATTGGAGTATATGAAACAACCTAAATTCGTTAGAATCCCACTTTCACCCTCCATTGAAAGTTGGAAAACCCATAGCCTTTGCTTATGATTTGGTTGAATTTATACTCAATTTTGTAACAATTTTTTTTCAATGTATGGCATTGTAGAGTCGGGAAGAAACTTATATATTTAATAATAAATTCAATTACTTAAATGGGTTGTGGCCCTTTAGGCTATAAAAATATATGGGCTTGGATTAATTTTTTGGGATGAAGTCTAAATTCTAATTTTCTAATATATATATATATATATTTTATATATATATGAGATATATATTATATGCTAAAAGATGAAGATAACATTAAAATTAAAAAGACACTGAAACAGGGTTGTGTTTGGGATGGTGCATTTGAAGAAATCTAATTGCCTTAAATTGATTGAACTTGGAATTAGTATTTATTTAGCAATACACAATTCAAATAGTCCAGAGAAAAATATATTGTGATTAATACAGATTATTCCAAAATATATTTCACAATCCATAAAATTAAGGAAAATATATTTCAAAAAAATTCTCATTCATCAAATCTGTAAACTTTGGATCAGTACATTTTCTCAATCATCAAAGATACATCTCGGCTGGATTTACTTATAGTGGGCAATGAGAGTGGGCAATGCAAGTGGGCGGCGAGATGCGTGAGTCTGCGATGCTGCGTGGGTACTTCGCAGTCTCTGTGTGGGCGACGGCCAAGAGGGGCGGCGACTCAGGCTGGAGGGGAGGCATTGGGCACTGGGCAGCATATGGACTTGGAGCCCGGTGAGTCACCAAGAGAGCTGAGGGAAAGGGAACCAGTGTTATTTGACTATTCATGACATAGGGAGAGGGAAAAGCGACGGAGGAGAGAAGAGGACTTATCGTTGGCGTCTTCTGTGGTGTTTTTGGAGGGATGGCGTCTAGACTTGGAGAATGAAGAGACCAACTCGATCACTCGAATGAGCTGAGAGCAGAGGACTGGAGGAGAGAGGCAGAGAGCACAGCAATTCGAAAATGAGGGGGGGAAGGGGGGCGGCGTGGGTTATTAGAATTTAGAGCTAGGGTTTTTTTTTTTTTTTTTCAGTTGTAGGACTTAAGGGTAGAAATGTAATTTTAATATTTATAACGGGTTGATCAGTTAAGAAATCGTGTCTTAACGGGTCAACTCGTTTTGATCCGAATCTGTTAAGACCAAACCCTAACCCACTTTTATTGTGTCGTGTTTGTGTTGAGTTAACGGGTCGTGTCACATATTGCCACCCCTATTTCACACTACATGGTAACATGCTTTGAAGAAAGTCATTTGTTACTAAGAATTTTGCTCAATGTTTTGAAATTTGTTCCGCTAATCATTTCAATTTAAGTACTAAAATAAAATATTTCAGAATTGATGTATTCCGGTATACCGTTTCTAGATTAACTATATATTATATATAAATATTTATAAATATATATAAACTAACAACTAATAGAATAAATATATATATATGTAAGTGTGTATCATGTATATATGTATATATATATATGAAATCATTAAAGATTTATAAAATAAATATACGTTGAAAAACTACAAACTTGAGTTGAGACACAAAAAAAATAAATAAATAAAAGAATAGAGAAATTATTAATAATGATGGGACATATTTAAAGTTATATAAAAAATAAAATTATATAAATATATTTTATATTCTAGAATTAATTAAATACCATCTAGATTTAAAATTTACAAAAATCTCATGCAAGCATAAGAAAATTACAAAAATATTAGGAAATGAAATAGCACTCGAAATGTCAATTCCGGTTGAAATGGCCGGAATTTGATCGAAATGGTTGAAACAAACCTGAATGGGCTGAAATTTGGAGTGAAATAGAATAAAGAGGTATAGTGTACTGAATATTACATTGAAACAGAAAATATTGGTCGAAATGGAATGGAACGAAATTTAAAACTATAATTTTGCTACACTGCTGCCCACAATTCACGGCACACCGCTATCATTTCTTTTTTTTTTTTTAAACTCATGTTTCAATCCTGCCTCTCCCATTTTGAATTTGCACTTTTTGCCCCCACCCCTGCATCTCCCTTCCCCTGCGTTCTCCCCTCCTCAACTTGACTAGTTGTTCAAAGTTTTTCAAACTCAAGATTGATCGACAAAGTTATAAAAAAAAAATATTGATCTGAATTGATTCTCGTTGTCTTTAATGCTGTGAAGTTTCTTCAAAAAGTCCATCAAAGAGGTGGAAGAATCTCTAGACTGAAAACTTAGGAAACAACGTCCCTGATCTAGAAGTAGAATTCCGAACCAATATTGTTTCCTGCATGCATTTCCCATTTCAAATATCACTTTGTTCTGATCTTCATGAAAGTAAGAAATGTCGGTACAACAATACTTGGAAAGCATATGCTATCTCAGAAATCGAAGACGCCCTCAATGCCACTGTTAGGGCCAAGTCCCCGATCCCATCCTCTTCATCGTAATTCTCTAGCTCTTTCTCTCTTCGCTTCTGTTTGGTTTCGAAGAAAATGCATACAAAATCACACTATGATTAATTTTCAGCTCCTAATAGGACCGCCCAATTTAATTTATTTGAGATCTTTATTTTTGTTCAACGAAAGCTGAAGAATATAGGTTTTGGAGCTCTGGTTTCTTCCATTTTGCATGATTTTCTCGGTAACCGAATGTTCGGTGAGACTTTTCCCACTGAGACAGGGAGAGAGTAGCTCCTCGAGTATCCTTTCTTCTCTGAAAGGGAAAGAAATGGCTAAGAGAGGGAAGGAGTGTAAAGGGAGCAATGCTATGTACAGTTCTTATTTAAAGACTGTATTATAAATTTAATTAATTTTATCTTTAAATTTTTTTTAAATTATAATAATATTTTTATTAAAATGATACTTTTTTTATTTAATAAAAGATTTGCACATACAGTCTCTAAATAGAGACTACAAATAGAATTTCTTGTGTAACGGGAAGGGAGTAAAAACCATGAGTTGGCATGAGCATTGCTATGCATCATCCTATACACCACACACCAATGTGTTTTTTATTTTATTTTATTTTATTTTTTAAATTTTTTTTATTTAACTCTTCTTAAAACATTTATATTTTTTTATTCATCATCCATATAATACACATTTAATAAGAAAAAAAAAATATGGTGTATGGTGTGTAGGATAATGTAAAGATTAATTCAGTTGGCATACCCGGTTTGTTTGGGTGTGCGGTGTGATCCTACAAAAATCGGCTGAAGAATAATTTATATAATATATATTTTTTTTATCCAACCTAATTTTAACTTCTCAGACCTAAGGTGGGATGTTACTCATATTAAAAATTTTGATCTAGAGGGTTAAAGGCTCAACTATTATCCTATAGTTTTAGAATTGTTAGATAAGTATGGTTAAACGTATAATCTTTATTATCATAATATTTTTTTGTTCCTACTAGAATTCTTCAACTCGAAAACTCCAAATCTTGACGCTTCACTTTTTTACATAAAAATAAATAAAATGAGGATGTTGAAAAATACTACTCATCATCTCACATCATACATCTTACATATTTTTTAAAAAATATGTAAAATATAGAATTATTCTAGATGATGGGATCCTCTTCCTCCCTGGAAACTCAATGTCCTTGACGGCAATGAGATTTGATCGGTACTTGTTGGGCAATTTGGATTGTAAGAGAAAAGAGAGAGCACTACAGTGCAAAACAGCCCAACTTGCATTTTAAGGCCCCTCCAATTTCAAACTAACTAACCAAGGGCTTAAAAGGTTGCAAAACCTACCTGACCCAAGCTTACATGAGTTCCGACTCTAAAGTCTTCCTCGTTTATATTCATAATTTTTTTCAATTTATTTTATTTTATTTTATCTAATTATTATAATTTTTTTAAATTTTATACAAAATAAAATAAACAATTCTAAATTTTTTAAATTATAAAATAAAAATAATATTAAAAAATATATTCTAACAATATTTTATTCAACTTTTAATTTTAATCTCAATTCATTTCATCTGTGACATCATTTCAGCTCTACAGTATGTAATTTTGATGTGTAATAATACATCATTTCAGCATGGAACCTCATTTGAGAAATCCTTTTTATTAAAATTACATATCTCATAGAACAAAGGAAAAACCCAAAAAGCATACGGAAGACATATAGGTATCATTCTTGCTAGTCTAGCGAGGAATCCTTTCCAAAGTTTCTTCTATCCGCCTGCATAATATAAATATAAATATATATATATAACATTATAATATATGGATTTCTTGAGCTACGTACTATTTAGCCTCACGACAACTCCTTTCTTGACTTTGTGGTAAAAAATAAAAAAATAAAAGCCATGAGACTTGAGAGTGGTTGGCCACCATGTGATTTGTTTTTGTTTTCACTTTTTAGGTTGTAAAAATAATAATAATTAGATTGATTTTTCTAGTAAAAATGAACTTTGGGTATTTTAGGAATTTTAATCTGTTTCCAATCAAGGCATTCTATGTTGTCACCAAAAAATAGGATCGAATGTCTTAAGAATAGGAATATTAGGAATGGGAATATCCATTTCAGAAGCCAAATGTATAGGGAATTTTGCTATGTCATGCATTAATAGTTGGAACTCAAAAGGCGAAAGCGACTACGAGTCTGAGGTTACTACAAGCTTATCTAGAGTTGCAAAAATCTCGCATGCTTCCTATAGTCCTTTAATTATTTTCATGAGCAAACTAAAGACATAAGTGGCCAGCCTACCTTTGTTCAAGGAGATTAGAAATTCGACTTTGGGTTGGGAATAAAGCATGGCATAGTTGGCTGGAGAATGCTTCCACAGATATTGTTGCATATTTCCCATTTTGAAGGTTGTACGCAATGAAAATGGAAATTCTGTAAATCTAGACAAGTTGTCATGATTCGATAAGTTTAAGAGGCCACACTGTATTCTTTACTATGAAAGAGATTTTTAATATGATGTGATATGTGAATTTTGAATAGTCGTAATGACGTCTAGTGAAGGGAGTAATACAGGATACAGTCATGGGATATGCAAGTACCATACATTCTATTTGAAAAAGAGTGTGGTCCATATTAAAAAAGTTTTTATGTAGATTTTATATTTATCTACATTTTTCAGTAAAAATATACGGTATTTGCACGCTCTATGATTATTTCTAGGGCTGTAAGAATTAACTAGAAAATTGACAAACCAGCCCAAATCAGACTGGACCGACTGGTTCGGGACCAATTCCTCTTGAACTAAAACCGGTTTCGATCTCGATTTTATGTTTTCTAGGATCGGACTGGCCATTTTATTGATGAAGAATGAAAAATGCACAAAATAATTATCAATTTTTGTAAAGTGAAAAAACATAAGGGTGAGACACTAGGTAAGAAAATTGAAATGTATTTGATTGAATGGGAGAGGTCCAAAATATTTACAATTATACTCAATGAAAATTCAAATAATGATACAATTTCGTATATCGAAAGAAAGACAAGGAATAGAAAAGATACGATTCTGATATATGAGTTCTTGCATATAAGTTGTTGTGCTCATATCTTGAACTTGATTGTTCGAGATGGGTTGGCAGAATTTGATCAATCAATTGCAAGAAATAGATGGGTTATTAAATATGTGAAATCTTCTCCACAAAGATGGACTAAATTTAAGAAATGTTGTGATAGTGAGGATATTACTTGTAAAAGTTACGTATGCTTAGATGTAGCACTTGTTGGAACTCCATCTATATGACGTTGCATGGGACTAAAAAGTTCCAAAAATCATTTTAACGGCTAGAGAATGAAGAGTTGGGATATGTTAAGAGTGTTAGAGAGGATGGTAGTGAGGATGATGATGGTGTTAGTGAGTTGTGTAAGGAGTGGCATCCAAGTTAGGGCTTCCAATCAAGGATGATTGGGCTAAGAGTAGGTTGTTTGTAAAGTTTCTTAAACTTTTTCACGATGCAACATTGCGTTTCTCAGGGTCCAATTATGTCACTTGTAATTCTTTTGTCCTGGAACTAATGACAATTCAAGATATAATTAATTTGGAGTGTGTGGAAGGGTCACATAATTTGAGGTCAATGACATGTAATATGAAGTCTAATTTTGAAAAGTATTGGTGAAGTTTTGAAAAAATTAATCATTTGTTTTATGTTGAGTTGATTATTGATCCTCAATATAAAATGCAATGTCTAGCATTTTGAAATCTACAGTGGCCTCTAAGTTGGCTTTTAGCGCAGCAGGTCGAATACTTGATCTTTTTTACAATAGCTTATCTCCACTTATGGTAGGAGTCCTTATTTGTGCAAAAATTGACTCTGTTCTTCTTCTGCCTCAATTAGCATTTGCAATTTAATGGATGATGTTGAGGATTTTGAAAACTTTGATACAAATATGTAGCCTCATTCACTTTTTCTTTTACTGTCTCTATGTTGTATATCATATTTCGAAATTGTTTTAGTTATTATACTTATTCTTTTTTTCCCCCCTTTTGTGTAGAGCTCATGGAAGAAGTTGGAAGTTCTTCGAAACCTATTTATTCGATTGGAGATGATTCATGTAGGTCATTTATTCGAAACCTATTTATTCGAAAACTAATTGGAATTAGCTGCTTGATTTATTTTGATACAATTGCAAGGTTTGTTTGAATGGACTATTGAAGTTGGTGGCTTGGTGCATAGTTCTTTGTTCTGGTTATATTTTTCTTATTGAGTAAATAATTAATATTGGTACTGTCTTTTTATTTTGTAATGTGGACACTTGAGGAGAATGTTACTATTTTATTTTTAGTTTTATTTTGTAATCAGACTTTTTTTGGTAGCTTGTAATTTGGACTTGTGTGGTAGCTTCTAATATGGACTTGTAAATTTCAAATTTGTAATATGGACTTTCAAACTTGTTTTATTTTATAGCAGATTTTATTTTATTGCAGATTTTTATTTTCTTATTTTATAACAGTTTTATTTATAGTAGATTTTTTATACAACAGATTTTTTTTATACAACAAATATTTTTTACAGCAAAATTTTATTTGCAGCAGATTTTTTATAGCAATTTTTTTATAATAGATTTTTTTATGATAAATTGGTACCTGATTAAAATCGAAAAATTGGACCGAAACTGATAAAATCTAAAATATCGATTTAGAAGAATAATCAGTATAGTATCAGTTCTTGAAAATGTAAAACCAATATATACTGAGGACCTTCTTGAATGAGTATATCTATATGGAGACTTCTAGTATTCTTAATAACAGTTATAGCTTTAGCTTTCCCAACATGGGTGGTGCTAGCGGGCCATCCAACATTTATTGTTGGACGTATGCTAGCACAAATGTGTGGTTTATTTTTATTTATTTATTTATTTTATAAATATTCTTTTAACATTTTTAACTATTAAGGAAAAATTAAAAAATATATAATTTTATTAATAACTATTTTTTTAATCATTAAATAAAAAAACTAAGATATTCGAACGATAATTTTGAACTATAATATTAAGGGGGCTAACTACCATTTTCCTTCCCAACACTTGGATTGGCTCAGGGTCTACAGCGGCTAGGGCTTTCAATTTCTTATGTACAGCCACGGCACAAAAACTTTGAGATGCTAGCCGCATTGAGTGAGCAATTTTGTATAAAGTAGTCTAGAAAAATGGTATGTTAGAAATAGGTGCTCAAGAGTTGTACATCACATATTTATCATTATTAAAGCATATGACTCTGGCCACGGAGGACCTAACAACCAACATTTCTTATTTCATCTTCCAAGCAACATTCATAAATTGAATTGGTCACGAGGAAGAAAAAGTGCGTGACAAGTGACACGTATATGTTAAAGAAAATACTTTAATTGAATTGGTCAGCTTTATCGTTCACCTTTTGAAGATGACATTTGCAGATTTATATCTGTACCATTTTCTAACCTTAGGGTTGGTATTCTTTGTGCGGAACCACCCATTTCAAAACTCTCCACTCATTCCTGCATTTATTTTTCTTTCTTCGTATAGCAATGTTCGTAGGTTTGATGAGTTCCTGGAAAGTTACACTTGGAGATCAAATATCTATTTTATAGTACACCTCCACATTAAAAAAAAAACTTTTTTCCTATTCAAAAACATCTTCAAAAAGTGAAAAATAAAATCAAAGAAGAAAAAGGAAAAAAAAAAAGTTTATTCAGTGGTAATTGAGCAAATAATAAAAAAAATAGATAACTCATTTGTATACATAAACATCTTCAAATGTAAAAATAAAATAAAATAAAAATTAATGGACACTTCAGGATGTTAAGGGAGCCCGCGCTTCCTATAAATGAGTGGATTTCACTTTTTTATAATTAAAAACATCATTTTTTTTTATAAAGTATATGTACACCATTTATTATAACGTTTTAAATATTATTATTTAATAGGTATATTCATAAATTTCATTTACTTATTGACCCTTCTTGGCAAATAGTACTAGAATAATATAGAGGAATCTTAAAGAATTATTACAGACTGTTTTAAGAAGATAATAGAGTCATTTCCACTATGAAAATCTAGTAAATATTGGGATAATTTGATAAGAGATATGCAACCAAACGCATTATTTGTTGCGGCCCATTGCGCTAGTTGATGCGTCATTGGTTTTAGTTTCGATGAATTTTATGTGCAATCCAGCTTGGAAAGACTTGAGTGGCACTGAGATTTCTATGAGTATATTAGAGATGGTCCAATCTAGAGATGTAATGGGATTTAGAATTATATTGATAATCACTTGACTATCTCCTTCAATGATGGTATCAGAAAGACGTCGGTCTGTAGCAAATAGAAGCACGTGTTACTTGTGAAAATGCTAACCCATCCTTTTCAGCACTAGGGTACACAGCAATCAAAGGTTAAGATCTCCACTACAACAATACAAAGGTATCATTGTCAAAAGGGACACACAAAGGCCTCAATGCCGACTCAATTTGTGGAGTCAAGTGACTTGGCGGGAATGTGTGACTCTTGTGAAAGTAAGATTTTATATAATTCTAAGTGATCTATGATTGATAGCTACGCCCTACTGCCTAAATGTGTAGCTCTTTTTTTCTTTTCACATTGTACTGTTATGTTTGACTTTTTTTTCTTGCATTTTGTGTACCAATTTTCTTATGAATTCTCTCTTATCTTTGTGGGAAACAAATTAGGCTGAGTTTCCATGACAAGTTGCAATCACAATCGCCTCATTTACTCCATTTTTACAGTCCATTTCCCATTTAATTCCAATAGGTATATTGGGTTTGTGTAATACCTGAATTTAGTAATCTATTGTCTAGATTTAAATCATTATTGATGGGATGATTCATAAATAGTAACATCTCACAATCTCAACTTTAATAGTTGCCAATTCGGAAATTTGGAAAATGGCAATGACATAGTTACTAAAATAAATAGGAAATATTTTAACCACAAAGGAATTTTACACAAAAGCAATCTTAAAAACTGATGTGACTTGATGTGATTCATCAGATTGTAAAGTTACTTTTATTATAAAATAAATCTAATTCAAATGGAGCTACGTCAGTTTGTGAGATTATTTGTGTAATTATTTTGTAAATGTAATGGCACTCTAAATAAATTGGGGCAATTGATTTGTGAGAAATGTTACTTATCATCCTCATACCACACACTAACATGTGATTTGTCATTTTTTTCTTTCTATTTAAACACGCATATTTACACATCAATATGTATGTGTTTAAATAGAATGTCAAAAATAAAAAATTGCATATTGACGTGTTGTGTAGAGGATAATAAGTAGAATTTTTCTTTTTTTCCCCCCTCTAAGTAGTGCCAGATCTAGAAATTAAATTTTGAGGGGGCTAGTTATTATTAGAAAGTTAAGGTATATGCATATATTTTCATGATGTAGCTGGTTGTAACATATATATAAGACAAAAATATTATAAACATAATTTGAAGTAGAAAAAACATTACCAATATATCTATCAATTAGAGATTTATGATGTACCATAATTAGATAAGAGTTTCTCTTTTTTAACAAGAAAATCTAATATATTTATCATTAAAAAAGAATACCCAAAGCATAACAAATAAGAAAAAGCTTGAAAGATACCCAAAGAAGAACAGAAAAAACTTCACAAGTTTTTTAACATATAAGTTTCATGTTTTAAAAACTTTAGAGCCAAAATTTTAAGTTTTAAGAAAAGTTTTCAAAAGATTTGCGAATATATTGTGAATTATAATAAAACCAAATTCTATGTACTTTTAGTTTTTCTAATAAATAATAAGATTCTTATAATTTTTTGACAATTGAGGATTTTTTTTATTTTTTTTATATATTTGAGGAGGGGGGTTTCGAATCAAGATCTCCATTTTAGAGATTTCAGGTTTATGTCAATCAGATTACAGATCTTTGACTCTAATTAAGAATTTTTTTTATTTAATTGTAAAGATAGAAATATAATTTTTAATGAATTTCTAAAAGATATAAAGATTTTGTTTTGGGGGTAGTACTGGCCCTCGCCAGCCCCCCTTAAACGATCAATTCAAAGTCAAGTTTAGATCAAGTCAAATAAGATGATCTCATTTTTGTCTTTTCGTGGTTTGAACAACAATATAAGGGAAAGTTTGGAAATTATTTTGGTCGGGTCTCATTTCATTTCATTTTATTTTATATTATTTTTAGATATAATTTTTTTTTAAAAATTAATCATTACAATTTTTTCAAACGAATCCTTACAATTTTTCTAAACTCTCAAATAAAAAATAAAAAATAATTTAATTTTTACAAATCATAAAATAAAAATTATATTATAACAATATTTTAATTTTATAATACTTTTTATTTAACTTTTTCTCTCTCATTTTCTAAAACTCCATAAAAGGTTAAATTCAAACTATTTTACTACTATTCATAAACTATCTTACTACTATTTATAAAATTTTCATCTCATCTCATTTTTCCAACATTTCAAACCTCCAAAAGAGAAAACAAAATAACCATTTTTCAGTGATCAAGTCAAGTTTTTAGTAACATTGGATTCATTAAAATCCCAATTAATGTATTTAATGACTATGTACGTTTTGAGAACGAATGCATCTAATGTACTGGGAAACCTCAGTGTTGGAAACATACACCCACAGAATATCATTAAACTCAACTGAAATGCTGCTATCGACTAAGCTACATGTAGGATTGGTATTGAGGTTATAGCTAGAGATTGGGAAGGAAGAGTCATAGGCTACATGTAAGAATGAATATGAGTCTCTTTCCTTATCCATTACTCGCAGAAACTTTTGGTGCTCTCCAAGCAACCATTTTTGGGTCTAAGTTGGGGTTAACAAACACATCAAACTTGAGTGATTCTCTTCGAGTTATTCAAGCCATTACAAAAGCTGAAGAGTCGTGGATTAGTTAGTAATTGGATGCTTGTTAGTAACATTAGAAACGAAATCCAAAGATTTCAATATTGGTCAGTTCACCTGCATGTTAGAAGAGAAGCTAATGTTATAGCACATGTTCTAGCCAAAAATGCTTTACATATTTTTGATGTTATTGTGAATATGGAGGCTAGTCCTCCCTATATTGATCTTGTAGAGTTATTGATAACTAAAACAATCTAACACATCTAATGTACCTTCTTTCCGTCTAATATTTTTAGAGGAATGATACTCATCATCATCCCATACCACACACTTTACATATTTTAAAATTATTTATTTTATTTTATTTTATTCTTGTTAAACTAATTGAATTGTTCTACTTATCATCTATATATTACATACTTGTTATAGTAAAAATGAAGAAAAAAAATCTCCCATAAACTACCTTTCACTTATAAAAATAAAAATAAAAATAAAAATAAAATAATAGTAAATATGTGGTGTGTAAGGATGATAAATAAAATTATTCATATTTCTAATGTAAATAAATGTTTTTTCTTAACATCAAGACCACCAAAGTAGCAGTATACTCCTAAACTGGGAGAAACTTCTCAGAAGAAAAGGATCGCAATTGGACCCCCTTGAAGACTACCTCAAATTCAACCTCGGTTGAATTATTAAAGGTTCGACAAGTACTATTTATCAAAATTTAGGCCCCGTTTGTTTACACAAAACCCCTATCTCATCTCATCTCATCTCATCTCATCTCAATCATTACAACTTTTTCAAATCCCCATACAAAAATATAATAAACAATTCAACTTTTTTAAATTTCAACATAAAAATAATACTAAAAAATATATTCTATTAATATTTTATTCAACTACTATTCAAAACATCTCATCTCATCTCATTTCGTCTGTGTATCCAAGCGGGGCCTTCTACGCTATCTACTAAGATTGTATCATTAAGATAGTCTTACATATCTTAATTTTCTTCTCTTTTTATCGTTACGATGATAAGACAACATTTTGATAAATCTTAAATGTAAAATTAAAAGAAAAATAACGATTATGGTGTTTTTTATAAATAATAATTGTGATTGGAAGACGGGGAAATCGAAACAAGAAGAAGGGTGAACAACCTACTACTCTAGGTTTTCTTTTCTTTATTTTTGAGAAATAATATTTGCATTGTGCAAGTGCCAAACAATCTTTTTTTAAAAAATCAATAAATTTAGATATGCATGAAATAAATTAATTTTTAATAATAAATTTAACTCTTTTTGTATAAAAATTGTGCAATACTTATACATTCACGACTGTCTCTTTACTTATGAGAATAGAAATTCTTGTTCTAATGTCTAAGATAGAGGGGCGCCCACATGAGCAAATCCCTCCTGCGCGCACCAAAGAGCATTACACAGAGGCACTGCATGCACCACAGAGGAGCTGTGCACACCACAGCGGTGCTGCACACACCAAAAAGGTGGTGCAGCGCCACCCTGTTGCTGGTCGAACGCTGTGTCTTGGTGGGGATACGGCTGAGGCTGTTGCTATAGTTGATTGTGAGTGGTTGCGGCTGATGTGTTGCGAAATGGCATTGTTAATGTGAATGGTGCCCTAACTGGAGGTAAAAGATGACTTAGGTCATCTGATACGGGCCTCGGCCCTTCGACCCATTTAAAAAAAAAAAAAAGAGTTGTGCTAATTTTGTGGCCCAATACTAAGAAGTCCACATTTTTTTTTAAGAAACAAAACAATGAAAGTAGCACACCTAAGTTTTGAACCCAAGATGAACAGTGTCCTAACTTGCACCACTAGGCTGCGAGTTTCTCTTGGTATAGGTGGGGTTTTTAAATGTATTTATTATACATTTATTTATTTTTTTAATAAAAAAATACTTTTTTGCATGATTTATTTGTTTAGATACATGATATTTTTTGTTATTCCATAATGTTATATTTCACGTGATCTTTTATTTAATATTTTATATTAAATGTGATTACATGTATGTGTGAATTTAAACATGTGGATATATGCTTATTTTATCAACTATGTATATTAGGCTTGAATGTTTAAACATTAGCCTTACTTTTTTTTACTGATAAAATAGAAAGTTACTACTAAGTAGTTTTAGTTAGTATTGTCAGTGTGAATAATAGGCTAAAAGAATTGCAGTGATCTCAATAAGAACTGTAAATGCACTGTATAGCCAAAGAACTATGGTGACCGCAGTAAAAATTGTAAATGCATTATATAGCCAAAAGATTACGATGGCCCCAGTAAGAATTATAAATGTATTGATAGAATAAGAAAAGTGGGCTGTAATGGTCTTAAAAGAACCATCTTTGTAGATCGGCCCAATAGGTTCATGTAACCTAAGTAGCTATCTTTGTAGACTGACCCAACAGATCGTTGTAGTCTGAGTAGCTATCCTTGTAGACTGGCCCAAAACGTTACTACAGTTTTAGTAGGTTTTGTCTTTACATGTGACTAAGGCTAGATAACTACTTAAGATAGTGAGAGTATGGTTGAGATTCAAGAGGATTTGATCTCTCATATAATTTTTAAATTTGCACAAAAATTGTGTTAGAAATTAATAATTAGAAATTATAGCGTAAGAGATGATTATGAAATCTAGAGAATTTTAGGATATTATGACTGGTTTGTATTATTTTTCTTCTAGTTTGGATGGACGTAACATATTTCTTAGGTGTGTGTAATGCCCTTGTTTTTTTTTTCTTTTTTTTTTTACGTATTTTGTAGTGAAATGACATCCAATAATATAATTGCCGATTTAGAAATAGGAGAAATTGGATTGAGAGAATTATGATAATTGGTATCGCAAGATTCAATATGTTTTAGATGAGTAGGAGGTCTTGGAGGCCTTAACTCACTCCCTTAATGAGCCCGAGTAAGGCGACTTGGACCAATATTAGAGAGATCATGAAGCCTATATTGAATGGGCTAAGAAGAACCGTTGTGCATGCATTATCTTGTTAAGTAGAATGCATAATGATCTCATGTGTGAGTTCGAAACCTATGACACTGCCCAGAATATGTGGCAAGCACTAAAGACGAAGTTTGGGGGAACTTCTGCCACAAGATTGCGTGGATTGACTATGAGTTTTGACTCTTATAAGATGCACTTTGACTACACAATGAAGCAGCATCTTAGGACAATGTCGACCATGATGTGTAAATTCAAGACGACAGGAAATAACCTGACTGATGAGCAACAAGTCTAGGTAGTGATATGCTCACTACCAAATTCTTGGTAAACAATGAGCCAGAATCTTACGCATAATGAGAACATCAAAGACTTTGATGATGTCTTGCATCACTTGGAGCTTGAAGTTGAGCGCCTAAAGGCTGCAAAGCCCAAACATTCAGCCAATGACTGAGTCTGGTTATCACAAGGCATCTAGGTTGAAGCGTAAGAAGTCCAAGATAGAGGTAGCTGCAGGATAAGTGAAGAGAGGGTCAGGAACTTCTCGGTGCTGCAAGAGAGGCAAGCGTTACAGATAGAATATTTCAACTGCGGAAAGAAAGGCCAATTCACTTGTGATTGCACAGAGCGAAGAAGGTACACTCTGACTATTCTCGCATTATTTTTGCAACTAGCCATGTGATGGTTGCTCATTCCTATCTTATGTGAATTGTTGATCTAGGAGCGACCGAGTACATAGCGCGAGATTGGGTCGGTTTTGTGGAGTATCGCCACATTCAAGCTAGAAGTCATGATATCAAGGTGGGGAGCAGAGCTAGAGTGAAGGTGTTGGAACTTGGTAACTATAGGCTGGACTTGCAAGGTAGCTGCACTCTATTTCCCCGCGATGTGCTATACGCTCCCAAGATCCGACGAAACTTACTTTTTGTAGTTACTTTATTAAGATTTGGTTTTCAGATTGTATTTGAAAACAATAGTGTTTTTTTATATTTGAGCAATATTTTTTATGGTTATGTTTTTCTATCATACGGTTTTATGATAATGGATTGAGATTATTTAAGTATGAATGAGTCTATTACTTTTTCTTTTTACATCTGATAATTTGGATCCATATAAATAGCATGCTAGGCTTGGCCATATAGGGTAAGATAGAATGACTACGTTAGTTAGAGAAAGCCTAATAAGCAATCTCGTAAAGGTCACGTTACCCACATATGAACATTATCTTATAAGAAAAGTTAAAAGAAAACCGTTTGAAAAATTCATTAGGGTCTCATTTCCATTGCAATTAGTCTACTCAAACATCTGTAGTCTAATAAGTGTGAGGGCAAGACACAGAGATGTCTCCTTCATCATATTTATAGATGATTTTTTACGTTTTGGCCATATCTACTTAATCTCCTATAAGTCTGAAGCATTTGAGTGCTTTAGGCGATATCTTATAATGATTGAGAATCAATTAGACAAGAGCTTAAAAATTCTGAAGACTGACCGCAGACGTGAATATCTCTCTAAATAATTTAAAAGGCTCTATGATGAAAAAAGAATAAAAAAACAGTTGACGATACTAAGTACGCCGCAACAAAATGACATGACAGAAAGAGAAATCAAATACTACTTGAGATGGTTAGGTCAATGATGGTGCAAGCAAACCTACCAATTTCATTTTTGAGATGCACTTTTGACTGCTGCCTACATTCTTAATTGAGTGCCCTCCAAATCTGTATCTTCCAACCCATATAACCTATGGACCAGCAAGAAACTCAATTTGAGTAACTTGTAGCCATGGGATTTAACAAATTTTGTTCACGATGTTTCTCATAAATATGGAAAGTTATCCCTAGAGAAAATAAGTGTATCTTTATAGGTACTCAGAAAAATCAAAAGGGTATGTGCTAATACGAGAACAATCTAATGAAACTATTATTGAGATTGAATCATGAGATGTGAATTTCATAGAGGATGAGTTTCTGAGTAGGGGTGAGGCTTATAGGAGTTTCGAACTCCATGACATTATGGTAGGGGTGGCAATATGTGATACGATTCGTTAACCCAATACGAACGCGATACGATAATAACGAGTTTGGATTTAGCCTTAACGGGTTTGAGTCAAAACGGATTAACCCGTTAAGACACGATTGCTTAACGGGTCAAACCATTATGACCTGTTATAACCCATCATGACCCGTTAAGAAAGTTAAAGTTACAATTATACCGTTATACCTAAAAGTAAAATTGTTGAAATTTTAAGTTCGATATTTTAATTGTTTGGATTGTAATTTTAGACTTATAGTTATTTTTATATTTTTTTTTTTATAGATATTGTGATTTTAACATTTATATAAAATTATACTAAACATTAATCAGGTCAAACGGGTTAATTTCAGATCTGTTCAACCCATTTACATAAACAGATTGAAATGGGTCGTGTCGTGTTAACTTATTTCATAGTATTTACTAAGGAGCTGACATGATACAATTCGTTATGTTAGTGAGTCGTATTAAGGTTTGAGATTTTAACACAATAAGCTTAACGGATCGTGTTCGGATTGATCCATATAGTATAATATATATACCTTGACATGACCCATTAACACGATTTGACACCCTTAGATTATGGGTTAAGAGGAAGGTACTCCAAAAGGTTTAGTCGAGAATGAGGAAGAAATGCCTCAAACTCCTACAAATTGTGAGAGTAACTTGTCTCTGAGTGGGAGCTTGCCACTTGTAAATCAACTACAATAACCTCAGCTGCGTAGAAGCATGTGTGAAAGTGTTTCCCGTCATTATTTTGAGATTGAAGGGGTTTCATGATAGCTTTGCAAAATGATGATGAGCCTAGAAAAATTCATGAGGCTCTCTAGTCTTCTACTAAAAATAAGTTGATGAAAGCACTAAATGATGAGTTAGAGTCTATGAGGACTAACCAGGTTTGGGATCTGGTAGATCTACTATTAGGGTGCAAGACTATTAGAAACAAATAGATTCTACAGGTGAAGTGCAAGTCGGATGAATCAATAGAAAGATACAAAACTCGCTTAGAAACGAAAGGATATACCTAACATGAGGATATAGACTATGAGGAAACTTTCTCACCAGTGGCAAGGTTTACCTCAATTCTTCTAATTCTAGCTCGTATATGGATTTGGAGCTCTATTAGATAGACGTTAAGACAATATTTCTCAATAAAAAACTAGATAAGGAAATCTATATAGATCAACTCACGAGTTTTATAGTCAAAGGTTAAGAGCGCAATATGTGCAAACTCAAACAATTTAAATATGGCCTAAAACAATCATCTAAACAATGGTATCTCAAATTCCATCGAACCATTTTCTCGAATGAGTTTACGATAATCATGGAGGACCATTGTATCTATGCCAAAAGGTCCAAGAAGAGTTTCATTATGTTGTCATTATATGTTGACGACATACTACTGGCTGGAAATAACAAATAGTAGTTATCCTTCAATTTTGAGATGAAAGATATGGGTGAGGCAGAATACATTTTGGGAATTAAGATTTATTGAGATCGAACAAAGAAACTTTTGTATTTGTCCCAACAGACTTATATAAAAAAAGTTCTCGAATGCTTCCAATGAGTGAATATAAACCCATTGACACTCCTAATCCTAGATGCGAGAGCTTTTTCAAAGAGATGTGTCCTAAGACTCAAAGAGAAATGTAAAAGATATGTCCCTTATGCTAATGTTGTGGGCAACCTGATGTACACAATGATATGTACTCGGCCAGACATGTGCTATACAGTTGGCTTGGTGAGTAGATTTCAATCTAACTCTGAATTGTCTCACTAAAAAGAAATCAAGAGAATTCTGACATAGCTCAAGGGAATTGCAAACATGTTATGCTATCAAGGTTCGGATTTGCAATTGAGAGGTTACAGCTATACTGATTGAGGTAGTGACCTAGATAAGCGCAAATCAACCACTGGGTATGTATTTCTGCTCAATAATGATGCCATTAAATGAAGCAGTTAAGAAACAATCCTGTATAGCATTATCTATCATGGAGGCAGAATACATAGCTTGTTTAGAAGCAGTTCAAGAATTTGTTAGTTACGAAAGTTCCTTAAGCATTTAGAAATTGGCACGGATACTTTAGATTCGGTGACAATATTGTGTGATAGCATAGTAGTTCTCCCATATGCTAAGGACTCAAAGTATCATGAAAGAACCAAACAGATAGATATCAGATATCACCGCATCAAAAGTATGGTAGCACAAAATGAAGTGGTCATGAAACACATTTCTACGAGTCACATGGTTGCTAATCCCCTGATAAAACCTATAACAAGAAATGTTTTTGTAGCTCATGTTAGGAATCTAGGATTGCGTAGATTGTAAATGTAATTTGTGTTTTCAGTTGACATTAAGAAATAAACTTTCATTTGGGATATTAATGTAATATGATTTATTCAATTCTTGTCTTTATTGTAGTGTTTTCCAAACACACACAAAAGTTATATCAATAGGTTTAGATCGGTTCACTCACATGAGCGATCGCCTCTGGCTCTTGAGTAGCAAGTGGAGATGAGACATTGTATCCCTAGATAGTTGTCCAAGGGGATAAGTCGGTTGATACAAAGATATGTCGCTTTAGTAGGAACTAAGATGAGGTCAATTGTATTGAGAGGACCATGAATGGGTACCTTACAATCTATGTAGCCTGTGATTAGCCAGATTATGCGAGATCCTCTTTGAAGCCTTGGAGTTGAGCAAATGAAGGAACTCGGGTTAGACTAAAATTTGTACAGTGTTGATTTAAACATATACTCTTTTAAGGAAGAGAAATTTACTGTAGTATGGATTTCATACATGTGTTTATTTGACCAAATAAATAAGTGAGTAAATGGTTCTATTCTTTCTTATTGTGTGAGTCCAATGTTTTATTAAGTGTCCTTCATTTACGTTTGACTATGTCATAAGATGAAAGTTGTGATTTATGCTACTTTGGCGTGCTGTCTATGGCCATAATTGATATGGCTTAAAAAGGCATTATTAGGAATGCAGTTCGACCAAAATTGAATGACATGAGGGCAAAGAGAAGACTAAACGACATCGTATCTTCGATGATGTTTGTTGACGTTGAACTGTGATGCTATATATTGATAGCGACTAAGGTTGTAAACACATCGAAATAATTTAGAGGTTGTCAAGTATTGTTCTGAGTTTTTTATGAACTCAAGAGGGTTCATAAATATTTGTTCTGATGCGATTGTATGAGTCTAGAACATGACAAGACCCTTTAGGGATATTGCTATGCTGGTCTTTTTTAGGAGGGATTCAGTATAGTGCTCACACCTTTCTTTTTACATGTGTGCTTGGTGGTCTCACTACCTATTTGACTATATGAACAAAATTGAAAACATTAGAGACATGCAGGCTTGGACTCATGCCCACTGTATTTACGTGGGAGATGTAAGATGGAAGAGCGCCCACATGGGCAAACCCCTTCTATGCCATAACGGGCCACGACATGTAACATGTGACTTAATAGCCAAGTGTTACATGCTTGGCCAAGTGTTACATGCTTGTGAATAAAAGTGGCAACGACCACCTTATTTGGCCTTTAAGGCCAACCGTATGAGATGTGATGACTTGCATAATTTAGTATATTTTGTCACTTCTTAATTTTAAACTTTCGTATAATTTTATTTATTTTTGTTATTTTTGGCTTCATTGTTATCATTTAAATTTATTTCAGATTTGAAGAAAAAGAAAATCCAAATTTTAGAAGCCCATCATCTATGGACTCATTCCCATTTAATGAAGAGTTTGGCACTTTGGAAAATAAAACCCAAAGAGATTTTTACATAGAGGAACGGCACGAACTGACACCAAGGAGATCATTTCCTTGTTATTTACGGAGCTGGACGCAAGCTGACGGTTTGAATGCATGCGACACGCACCAGCAGGTTTTTATTTTTGAGAAAAATCAAGCTACGTAAAATAGAAGAGGTCTGTGAAAGATGCGAGACGCAAGGCTGGTTTTATGGAATGGAGCGTTGGAGGCTTGGAGCAATATGTGGGACCCAGCAGGATTTGCTTCTTGGTTTTTATGGATATATACCAGCAAGTGTTTGACTTGGCTTAAGACGTTGGCAAAGAGAAGTGATTATTGGCGTCTAACTACCAGGAGGACAAAAAGTTAAAAAAAGAAAAGAAAAGAAAAGAAGATAAGATATTCATTAAATTCAAAAAGAGGAGAAATGATGGACTTGGACTTGGACTTATTGTACCAAACTACCCACCTACTAGAGGTATGAAAAAAATAAGAAAAAAGTCTTTTTTGAATAAAAATTGAAGAGGACATGTACGAAGCAAAAAAATTGACGAGGACAATGCAATGGGCTACGGCGAGAGTATTTTTCAATATCATTTTCTTCTATGCCTCTCAGAAAAATTATGATGAATTTGTTTATGTTGAATTAATTTTTAGCATGAACTAAATTTTCTTTATTCTAGTTTCGAACTATGCTTGCTTTTCTATGCTAATTTGAAGTAATTCTCTTCTATGTTTGTCTGATTTATTCTGAACTTATTACTTCTAATTAACTGGCCATTAATTAGATGATTTTGATCTTGTGATTTTCTATCGAAAGAGGGAATTATAGGATAGATCTTGAATATTTCGGCATAGGTAAATATAGATATCGAAATATTTGTATGAACCTATGTAGTATTAAAATCATAGGTTTTATTGCTTTTTTGCGTTATTAATTTGCATGCTCTTGTGTAAAA
>QEOT01001281.1:238038-244989 GCA_003123785.1 Pterocarya stenoptera
TTCTTTTTGTTTGAGGACAAACAAAGTTGTAAGTTTGGGGTGTTTAATGACTTGCATAATTTAGTATATTTTATCACTTCTTAACTTTAAACTTTAGTCTAATGTTATTTATTTTGGCTATTTTAGACTTCATTGTCATCATTTAAATTTATTTTAGATTTCAAGGAAAAGAAGATCCAAATTTTAGAAGCCCATAGTCTAGGGACTCATTCTCATTTAAACGAAGAGTTTGGCACTTTGAAAAATAAAACCCAAAGAGAGTTTTACGTAGAGGAACAACACGAACTAACACCAAGGGATCATTTCCTTGTTATTTACGGACACAAGCTGGTAGTTTGAATGCATGTGACACGCACCAGCAGGTTTTTATTTTTGAGAAAAATCAAACTACATAAAATAGAAGAGGTCTGTGGAAGATGCGAGATGCAAGGCTGGTTTTATGGAATGGAGCATTGGAGGCTTGGAGCAATATGCGAGACCCAGCAAGATTTGCTTCTTGGTTTTTACAGATATACACCAACAAGTGTTTGACTTGACGTTGGCAAAGAGAAGTGATTATTGGCGTCTAACTAGCTACCAGGAGGAGAGGAAGTTCCAAAAAAAAAAAAACAAGAAGATATTTTCATTAAATTCAAAAAGAGGAGACGTGATGGACTTGAACTTATTCTACCAAACTACCTACCTACTGAAGGTATGAAAAAAAAAAAGAATGAAAAAGCTATTTTTGAAGAAAAATTGAAGAGGATGCGTACGAAGCAAAAAAATTGACAAGGAAGACGCAATGCACTACGGTGAGAGTATTTTTCAGAGTTCATTTTCTTCTATTCCTCTTAGAAAAATTATGGTGAATTTATTTATGTTGAATTTAATTTTTAGTATGAACTAAGTTTTCTTTATTCTAGAAAAACGATGTAATATAGTTTCAAACTATACTTGCTTTTCTATGAATTTGAAGTAATTCTCTTCTATGTTTGTCTGATTTATTCTGAGCTAATTTCTTCAAATTAGCATGCCATTAATTACATGATTTTAATCTTGTGATTTGCTATCGAAAGAGAGAATTAGAGGATAGATCTTGAATATTTCAGCATGGGTAAATATAAAGATCGAATGACTTGTATGAACCTATATAGTATTAAAATTATTGGTTTCATTGCTTTCTTGCATTATTAATTTGCCTACTCTTGTGTAAAATAATGAACAAGAATAATTTTCAATTGACTATCGGAAGAGGCTTTTGGATGAATTGGAGATTTGCTAACAAACAGAGAGAATTAAATTCAATTAGTTAGATGAGTAAAGCATAGTGAGGGATTAAGTGAAATCGATTTCCTAGAAGTTTTCTTTCTCATTAATTTTTATCTTCGAAAAACAGCTTCCTTTTCCTTTGACTATTTTCTTTGAATTGATTTTATTTCAAATTGCAATTACAAACAATCTTCGTGACTTTTTTAAATAAAGTCAAGATTAATATAATTTCGATACTTATCAAAAGTAAGTTATCAATCCCTGAGGATGATATTCTTCTCATCACCTTACTATAAAACTATGATACTGTACCCTTGTAGTTTTGCAACGATTAAGATGCACATGGAGAGCTATATACAGCCCTTTCAAATGGTTCTTTGACAATAAAAATAAAAGTAGAGAATCTCTCTCTTTTTGTAATTCTCTCTTAAGAAAGTATTTAAGTTGTAGATGTGTCGAGTATTATTCTAGATTATTCTACGTAGTATACTTTATCACTAAGAGGAGATTCATGAGACTTGTTAGATTATTTATTCAGACTGGATAACCTTATAAAATAATTCAATAAACTGTACTTAAAGTATTTTGTTGTGTTCTCTAACCTAACAAGAATAACGAGATTTTTTTAAAGAGTAAACAGCACTCCTCGTGGTTTTGTTGAGCAATATGGAGAGAACACTGAGAAAGAAAAATATAATAAAGTAGGAAGAGAATGTGGATAAAAGGAAAGGCTGCGTGAAAAAAATGATAACAACTTTCGCTTTATGTTAAAAGAAGAGTTTACTTGTCTGATTGGCAAAGAAAACAAGGATGATATTATTTATGTCTTATCATATTTACTATGATTCGGTCAAACAAAATTATCACTTTGATATTATATTTCGATATGCCATGTAATTACATGGTGTTTTCAAAATGTGTTTATTAAATGAATAATTGCATTAATCATTAATGGTTGTAGGAAGCTTTAATCAGGGCAATTATCTTTTGGGTTTTGACCATTTAATAAAAAAAGAAAAAAAAAAGGATAAAAACAAGCTTATTTTTGTTTTAATTGATGTGGACAAGAGGAAAATATTCCAAAGTTTGATGAGACAGTCTCAAATTGTTGAATTAAAAAGCGAAAAAGCCAAAAAGGAAATTCCCTTTTGCCATAGGCAAACAATTTTTTTGGTTGCATAAACATGAGGCTCGAAATTAGTGTGAAGAAAATGCTTGTTTGGAGGAATATCTTGATTGGAAAATCAAACTTGCATACAATAATCTTGGTGTGGTTATAGGGATGGAATGTCCTAATCCACGCCCAAGAAAATTAATTGGTTTGGTAATTCACTACTTGCAAGCCTACGGGTCGTATTAGAAAAAGGAAAATACTCTAGTCACAAATGGATTATATAAAAATAATCCTACAAACTGATGTAACTTGATATGATTCGTCAGATTATAAAATTATTTTTATTGTAAAGTAAATTTAAAAGATTATATGAAACCATGTCAGTTTGTAGAATTATTTTTGTGTAATCCCTTTATAGATATAGCAGTACTCTTAAAAAATGTTATTTTAAGTTTTAATTTAAAAAACAAAACTCAATTTTTTGAAGTGTTTTCAAAGAATAAGAAACTTGAGTCAAAAACATATCAGTAGTGCCACAGCTCACGTGGATAATGTGTGCTGTAAAGGTCTTCAAGTGAAATTATTCAAATTTTTAGATTTAAACTTGATAAAGAACCAATAGATTCATTTTCATTAGTGATTTATGCTTCTTCAATGTAGCACGTGTTTCATGCTCTCTAAGTGGGATTCATGTTTTCGGTATATCATTTTTAAGATTTGGGGTTCTTAGACTTACAACTTGAACTTTAAAGCTTAAAGTGAGATAAATAAACATATACATGAACCTCCCACAACATTTTACAGCGTGAAATTTTTGGACAATATTAAATGTATAATAAATATTAAGCAACTCTCTTTATATATCTATCCATCTCTCACTCTAAGTTCTAACGTTTGGTTTATAACATTAGGGAAACTCTATCCCTATTTTTCACTATGTGCATGAAAATCAAGATTCATATATCTATCATCTCTCGTTTCCAAAAATCAAAATATGGGGATCATCCCATTTCTTCTTGCCCTTATTCAAATTTGATAAATGTTAATTGATCATACGTTATATTATAATTTTATGATTAAGAATATCATTTCCTATTTAAAATTGGATTTCATATTCGAAGTTAGGATCGAATCTATTCATTAAAAATAATTGATCAACATTTATTATGTATTTGGATCACGTATTTCTCGTCAATGTTGATAGACGGAAAAGTTGACAGAGTGACCTATTTGAAACCTTAAGGTGTTGTTTTCTAAAAGAAAAAACACAAGGAGCTAATTCAAGGGGTGTGTAGCTAAATTTACCTAAATAATACTTAAAATTTGATAAATGTTGGTTGATCACACATTTCATTATAATTTTATGATACAAAATATCATTTCTTGTTTAATGTATTTGAATTCCATATTCGAAGTTAAGATCGGATCTATTCTTTAAATATAATTGATAAACTACATTTATTATGTACTCACAAATCTTATATTGGATTTGGATAAGATTTTGGTTCTATCTATATTCATTGACAACTTTCATTATGTTGTTGCTAAATTTGGTCACACACTCCTAGTACTATACCTGTCTTTTGATTAGCTCCCTATATATTTTTAGAAATAATACTTTGTAGTTTTCATTTATTTAGAAATAGGCATCTCCATCAACTTTTCCGTCCAAAAATATTAACGGAAAACATTAATAGATGATACATGATAGTTTGTGATTCGACCACATGTTTTTCATTAATGTTGATGGACAAAAAAATTTACCAATGGACCTATTTCTAAATAATTGAAACCACAAATAATTTCAATAAAATGACTATTTGTAACTTGAATTGGTTATAAATAATTTTTTAATTACAATAAATTAATCCAAAAATTTATTTTTCTTGTAGTGATAGTACAAGAGATGTATGGCCAAATTTACCTATTATGTACTAGCAACAACATACGGTCAATGAATATAGACAGAAAAACTTGTTACAAAAATCTTCTTTTAACAATTTGTTACAAAAATTCGAGAAATTTCGTTATAAAATATATTCAAAACAATTTTAACCAAATAACTTATATTTCTAATCCATTATTATAAAACTCATTAACAAAACACTTCTAGTTTTAAAAAAAATAAATTCTCAAAAATTTCAAAATATTCTATAACGAAGTGTGCCTTCGTGACTGAAGATCAAAGTTAAAGTTTCGTGAGTCGTGACCACTGACCATCGTATAATTTCTTAATTATTGAGAATGCAAGGACGAGATATAATTATTATTATTACTTCTTAATTAATAATAAAAAAATTCATATTTTGAGGGATCCGGATGCCCATCAAAATCATTCCTAGGGCAGTGTGCCAATTTATAAATTATAACCCATGTGTCAGAAATTCTGTTGATGACAAGTCGCATCACCAAGTATCCGTATGCACGGTTGGAGTTCTGCAATTATAAATTATATCACCGAGGTAACGCTAGCTTTACTTTGCAACACTACACACCACGCGCGCAGACAAACGACTTGTACAAAGTCTCCAAGGCCATGACCTTCCGGCTTTCGAACCCCGACCCCAGCCCCTGGCTAAGACCACGGTCAAAAATGGTCCACCCGGAGCCTAGCCGAAACGTTGACCCTTCCATTCCCCTCTTGTTACTTTAGCCCACCTCCTTACCTTCACACGCGGTCACTTTGCCCGTGCGGCGCGAATCCGCATATCGCACCCAAGAATGTGCCACGTCTCCTACTAACTCTGTTTACTTTATCAAATCCCCTCCCTCCTTCCTAACCCTAGTCGAAGCCTCGAAACTATATATATCACCTCCTATCTCTTTTACCCTTCTCTCGTTCCCTCTATTTCTTTCTGCCATTGTCGTTCTCTCCAAAGCTCTCTTTCTTTAAAGAACCCTTGAAAAGGACGTTGAAGTTCTCTGCTTCGATTTGCTAACCCAGCAAGACTCCTCGAATTCTCTCTTTTATGTTTGCGTTTTCACATTTGCTGATTTTCTCGTTTTCTCTCAACGGGAATTGCCCCCAATGGCTGACGAGTGCAGATTCAGAATAGGATACGCCTTGGCACCGAAGAAACAGAACAGCTTCATCCGAGACTCTCTGCTGAATCTTGCGGGGTCTCGTGGCGTGGATCTCGTCAAGATTGACCCGACCCTGCCGCTGGTGGATCAGGGCCCACTCGACTGCGTACTACACAAATTGTACGGTGAGGAGTGGAAGCAGCAACTGGAACAGTTCCGTCTCAGGAACCCTAATGCGGCCATCGTGGACCCCCCCGACGCGATCGAGCGCCTCCACAACCGAATCTCCATGCTACAGGTCGTTTCGGATCTCAGGACAGAGTCCCGGAACGAAACGTTCGGGATCCCCAAGCAAATCGTCATCTACGACAAAAAAACCCTCTTCGATGGGCAGGCATGGGAGAGCCTCAAGTTCCCGGTGATCGCAAAGCCCTTGGTCGCAGACGGCAGTGCCAGATCGCACAGAATGAACTTGGTGTTCAACCACGACGGACTAAACAACCTCAGGCCCCCGATTGTCCTCCAAGAATTCGTGAACCACGGCGGGGTCATCTTCAAGGTCTACGTTGTCGGCCAGTACGTCAGGTGCGTGAAACGCAAGTCGTTGCCGGACGTCTCGGAAGAGAAATCGGGTGTCTCTGAAAGCGTATTGTCGTTTTCGCAGGTATCGAATGTCGCTAGCAACGAAAAGGTTGACGACAAATACTACAAGATGATGCATTTGGACGATACTGAGATGCCGCCGCAGAGTTTCCTCGCTGATATCGCCAACGAGCTGCGGCATGCCCTGAAACTGAATCTCTTTAACTTCGATGTCATTCGGGACGCGAGGTCTGGGAGTCGCTACCTTATAATTGACATCAATTACTTTCCCGGGTATGCCAAAGTGCCGGGTTACGAGACTTTATTGACGGATTTCTTCTTGGATGTAGTGAATAAGAAAGAGAAGGAGGTGGTGAAGGTGACCAGTTCTGACAAAGATATAAGAAAGATTGTGAGCGATAATTTTTGCGGTGATGGGAATGAAATTGGTCCGGACGAGATGGAGAAGTCGATTCAATCCTGACATCAATGTTAGCAAATTACCCGGTAAATCGGGTGAAGGGTGTGATTTGGGTGTATTGGGGTTTAGGTAGGAGATGATTTTGGTACAGTTTGGAATTGAGTAGGTTTCGATGACGGGTATTAGATTTTTAGCCTCATGACAGCAATTACGTGTTGTGTCAATGTTGATGATGTATATTCCACCCGCAGTTTTACTCTGGAGATAGGTACTTTCTCATATACTCTTCAAGGCTTTAGGGATGCTGAAAGTTGTACTTTTAGGCTTTGAGTCTTTCTTGCGTGAAAAACTGATCTTAGTTTGTGACTTTGGCACATTTAATGAATGAGATTCGCCATTTTGTGAATTAAGAGTTCCCGTTTTAATTCTCTTGCAAATTTGTAAATTTGTCAATTTTTGTGGGTGCACTAGCTTGGAAAATTAAGGCTGCTAACTTCATACATTGTCAATAAAATACTGCCAGAAAAGACCTTAAGAAAGGAAAACGCAGGAGGTTTTTTTT
>QEOT01001281.1:262928-275044 GCA_003123785.1 Pterocarya stenoptera
TATCTGATCTGTGCTTGAGATGAAACGAACCTGCAGTTGTCGTTGGGCAACTTGGTCACGTATGAAGTGAATGTCTAGTTCGATGTGCTTCGTGCGTGAGTGATAAAGAGGGTTGGCCGTGAGGTACGTGGCCCCTATATTGTCGCACCAGAGTGTAGGTAAATTTGGACTGGAGATGCCGAGTTCAGTTAAGAGAGAACGAAGCCACATAATTTCAGCTGTGGTATTGGCAACTGCTCGATACTCTGCTTCGATGCTTGAACGTGATACCGTTGGTTGTTTGTGTGAGCTCCAGGAGATTAGATTTGAACCAAGGTATACACAGTAGCCACTTACAGATCTTCTGTCATTAGGACAACCGGCCCAGTCGGCATCGGAGAAGGCATGTATATCTGTGGATGAGGTGCGGCGGATGAGAATACCGTGGTGGATGGTGTGTTGGAGATAGTGAAAAATCCCTTTAACTGCGGTCCAATGATCTGTTGTGGGCGTTGCATGAACTGCACACTTTGCTAACGGTAAATGCGAGATCGGGTCTTGTAAATGAGAGATACTGGAGAGAGCCTACTGTACTACGATAAAGAGTTGGATCACTGAAAGGATCACCTTTGAAGAGTGATAAGTTGGCTGTTGTAGACATGGGGGAGTTCACTGGCTTGGCATTTAGCATATTGGTCTTCTTGAGCAGTTCAAAAATATACTTTTGCTGTGAGAGAAAAAGTCCACGGTCATCCTGTATGGCCAATTTTGGAGTAGATTTCACATGGAGGTTTGTTTGAGTGTGATATTTGGTGAGGGGAATAATTCTGGACTCCACGCCCCCTGCCTCTAGATCGATTTCCATAGTGGGGAACACCTCTATTTGAAGGTGAACCACGATGACCTCGTCCAGAGTAGGAGGTAGCAATATGGGCTGAGGGTAAGTTGAATTCATTGGAGGTGTTTTGTTGTTCTAGGCGACTTTCATGAGTAAGTAGGCAGCCATATAGGTCATCAAGGGAGATGGGGTCTAATCTGGTGGTAATCGCAGTGACAAGTGAGTCATATGAGGAGGGGAGACCAGCAAAGAGATATGAGGTGATTTCTGAGGGGCTAAGGGGATGACTTATGGCAGAGAAAGTGTCTGAGAGGTTTTTGACTTTGGTGAAGTAATCGGTGACTGTGAGGGAGGCCTTTTTAAGGGTTGAAAGTTGGAAACGAATACTGAGGATTCGGGCAGAGGAAGTAGATGAGAATGTTTTCTCTAATGCAAGCCAGACATCTCTGGAAGTTGTGAGACCAATAATTTGGGTGAGAAGTGATTCGGTGAGGGAGGAGAGTATGGCACTTAGAATGATTTTGTCTTGTTGTGACCAATGAATGTATCCGGGATTGGGAATATGTATGGAAGTGTTGGTAGAGGAAGGAATTGTGATGGATGGGCTGGGAATGGAGCCATCGAGGTAACCAAATAGGTTTTGACCACGGAGGTATGGGATTAATTAGCTCGCCAAAGAAGATAGTTATCTTTGGTGAGTTTGATGGTGATGAAATGATGAAGTTGGGTGGGGAGAATGGAACTCGTAGCAGCAGAGGAAGAGGAATTGCTAGTAGAGGATTCATTGGAGGCCATGGATGAGAGACACAAGTCTTTGTGGCTCTTGATACCATAAAGAATCAAACATAAAACAGATGGCAGAAAATGTTTCCTTGCTTGTTTCAGGAGGATCACATGTTGTTTTATTTATAGATGATTTTGGATAATCTTAATCTGTTATAGTATTTGAAAATATTTAAATTTACAGATAGTTAGTTCCTAGATTTTCTCCAGTAGATGTTTATCTGTATCTCCATGTTTGAATCGATCTTGATCTTTATTAGTTTGTTGGGCTTGATCTGTTTGTTGAGATGCGGTTGTGCCATTAGTTGTATTTTTACAGAATACAGTCCATAAATTTACTTCCATATGAGGAAAACGTGTGAACTTTTTGTACAGAATATAGTCTTACATAATATAATGCAAAACCATCCAAGCAAAGCATAACTTGCAAAAAGTTCTAACTTCACTTGGATGCACATAAGGGACTTTAAAATAAATTAATAAAATGACTAATGGTATTAAAGGATGATCTCGAGCAAACAACCATGGTAAAAGAGAGAACGGATGTTATTATTGGTCATAAATTCCTTGAACATTTGGTTCTGCCCACTTTTGGGGAACCCAAGATTTTCATTGCCTTGCCATCCACTGAACAAAAGCTATTTAACTTTGTAGACACTATTATTAATAGCAATCATCATTAATGACTATTCCTTTCCACTCCTTAAAAATAAGAGGCTGAGTAATCTTTTCCAATCTCGTCCATCGCCCCATCATTCGATACACAATATGTTTCCATTCTTTTATGAACTGCTAGGAAATTGTAGGCAGCCCAATACCCACAAATGCAGTTCGCATCACTCTAGTTGCAGAGACTCAACTAGAAACATTTTGACCTTTTTCCAAGCTGGCACCTCAAGTTGATTCATAGAAGATCCCTAAAGTAACATCCATACATTAAAATGATCCATCCGCTCGGGTTTTTCTAATATTAAGTTTTAATTATTTTAACTTTTTAACGTTTTTCTATATTTGGTTTATAATTTATATTAGTTTGATGTTTTTAAAATACAAGATTTATTATGATGTTTTATTGATAGTTGTTAGCTATTTTTTTGTTTTCATTTTCTAATCAAGTCGATTTTCTAAATTCATTTATTTTGTGTACTTTTTTATTTCACTTTATGTTTAGATTTCTTATTTTAGGTTGGTGTAATATGTTGAATGTGTTCTTTTATTTTTAAAATTGCAAGTGTAGGTGACATGTTTGTACATGATTCGTCATAACATGGCAAATTATTGCCACTTCATAAATTTTTGTGGATGAATTAATAAAATTTGGACGAAGTGATCAATTTGATAAATGGGCATTACCTCAAAGATCTTTCCGAAACTTTTTCAACTTATGGAGCGGTTTGGAAAGAGGTCAAACCCCATGAACGAATATAGTAATGAACAGAATTTTATGAAGAACTAGAAAGCTGCTAGTTACAATACACACATTTGTTGTGCACGGCACAACTATATATATAAATATATATATATTTATCAATAATCCCATGTCTACGGGCATACTATGCAGTCCACATCCTCATGTTGATACAGAAAGAGTTTTACCCATTTTGTCACATCACTAACCCTAAGTTTGTGTTTTTATTCTACATGTATTGATCTTTCTGATATATTCAGAGAGCATAACAAGTAAATAGGAATTAGTTCTAATAAAGAGTTCGATTAGGCATTTCTAAACTGTAGATAACGAAATATAAAGTTATCAAAGGAATAGAGCTGACAAGAGTCTTTTATAATCCATACCTTCTTGACCAAACAGTCTCTTTTGGACTTTTAAGGATAAGAACATCTGTGAAGCGTTTCAACATCTACAAAGAAACATCATGCACTGATAAAAAGAAATATTGAATGACACAAAAATCATATTGCTAAGGCTCCAAAATGTATTAAATCCCACATATTAGAAATCTTATTTATTTTCCCATTCTCTCCCTCACTGGTTGCATCTCATATTCTTAAGTACAAAAGATCAAAATTATAAGCACAATCCTAAAAGTTCATTTCGATGTTTATTGTTTTCATTTACATTCATTCAGCATAGCCTCTAATTCCTTAATCACTAACATTTTATCTTATTTCCCAAAAAAGAATTCCAATCAAAAGAATCATACAAAAAATGCTCAAGCTAGCAGCAACATACTCCCAAAACCAAACAAGACACTTACAATAGACAATTCGGGAATTTTAAAGAGCTGGTCCTTTCCTTCATATACTAACATTTCTATACAGAAAATAAGTCTCTTTCAAATAAAATGAAAACTATGTGAAAGAGATTATTTCTTACCATATACCAACAATGTAATAAATATATATTATTTTCTCTCTGTTTCTCTCATTCACGGACAGAATCTCTAATGTTTTAAGCCCAATCCCGAAATCTTCAGGTCATCACAACAAAATAGGGCACCATTTAACAATTTGATCTACCTGGACGAAAGGCATCACTCCCTGCCTGGTAGATGACCACTTTCTTAACCAAGGCTTTGTTGCAACCGCATCAAACAAGAAAAAAAAATCCCAATCAAGCTAAGAATGCTGCACTAAATATAGGCATTCTAAAAAGCAGCCAAAATTAAATTTTCAACTGAGAATGAAATTCTTGACAACTTAACATGGTGTTTAACTCTGGAACATCCTTGGCCATTCTCATTACCTCATGGGAAAGCGATGTAGATTTCAGCAATCCTGGGATTGTGAATCGAACATATGCAGTCATATCAAGATTTAGCTCTAGTTAAGAAAGTAGTATTGAGGCAAACAAAACAGATGGAGTGAAGGTTGAATCCTGTTTTGTTTGTGAAGTTCCTGATCCTAAATATTGCAATACTTCACTCGATCACCAAAATTGGCCAAACAAACAACACGAAACATTGCAAAGAACTTTGAAACTGAACAACTCTGCTTTTCTTCAACAAAAATTTCTCTGCAAGCAAACATTATATTTGCGATTTCCAAGTCAATTACCTTTATCGAATGTACCTTCATCGAATGCCTTTGATCGCCATCTATGTGCTTTAGTAACTACTTCGCTCAAATTCTTTTCAATCTGTAAGGAAAACACATAAAAGATAGTTACAATGTTTAGATTATAGAAAACGAAAGATAATGTTGGAAAATAACTGATTCAGGGACCTTACGAAGGTTTCCCCTAAAGAAATCCCCCATCTCGCTCAAATCTCTCTTGCTAATGGCTCCCAATGTTTATAAAAGGGTGGGATTTTTGGTTCTTTACCGTTGCGGCAGGGGACAACATTTTGTATATATTTTTCAAAAATCCAAAGGGGTGGCATTCGGCAAAGAGTCACGCCACGGCAAACAGATCCACATTCTAAATTTAAAAGTGAAATAAAATATTATTTTTTAATATTATTATTATTTTAAAATTTAAAAAAATTAAATTATTTATTATATTTTATATAAAAATTTAAAAAAATTGTATTGATAAAATGATATAAAATAAGAATTTTGTATTTTAAAAAACTTTTAGACCTAACCGAGTATCTTCTAAATGGGTATTTCTGTTTCACACTTTCGTTCGAGAATTTGTATTACAAAAAAAACTTAAATCTCGAATTTTGGACCTAAATTCAGACTCAAAACAGAATTTTAATCATTAAAAAAAAAATTTAACAAGAAATTTTATAACTCCCAACAAATATGTTATAATAATAGAGAATACCAAAAAGTTTTGTCATTTTTCTTATTACAAAGGAAGTGTCCCATATTCAGAAGTCTGAAAGAGTTTTTAGAAATTGTTTTAGTCAACACAACAAAACAGAGTATATTAATGTGTTTATATAGATAACAATCTCAGTCTATACAACGCTACGAAACAGTAAATTATATTTGACACGATAGCTATGTGATAATGATAAGATAACACATAAACCAAATCATAAAGATAAGATAAACGAGTACTACAATCTGATCCTTGGCAGCTTCTTATCTTTATATGGAAGCTTGTGATTATCATGCAGTTGTTCTGAGTTATCAAATGAGCAAACAAAAACTTATTTTGATTTAAGAATAATACACAGATTGTCAATTTTAATTTTGAATCTCATTAATTTCTAATATGGTTTGGATTTCATATGGTATTGTTGTTATTATTAGTATCATGCGATCAAGCCCATCGGCAAAACCGAGGAGTGCTAGTACGCAGGCTGCATCGCCAACTTGAGTGGCCACTAGGCCCATTACCGTTCAAGTTGTAGGAGGTTAACATTTTGGGCTCGGTGGTCACATGCAAGAATGCGTGCGCGGCGGTCAACACGGCCAAGTTTTGTTGCATGTCGACCACTCAATGCCACAAACTAAGCTTGAAGCCATTGAGCAGCGAAGAGCCGGATACAACGCAAGGCGACTTATCACAATTGAGCCCGATCAAATCATATTCCGTGGAAGTGGCAGACAGAGATTTCCATAACTACAACATGTCAATAATGCCCAATGTTAGTTCTAAAAAAATCAACAAGGATGTAATGAGGCAACTAATTGAGTTGTACGGTGATAGCAATCGCCCAGGAGTCGCTAGAAACCTCCTGCCAATTGAGGAGAGGTATGAGAAATTGTTGGACAAGGTGAAGAAGGAGGGCAAAAATGGCCTTAAAGACGAAGTCAATAAGCAAAAGGGCGAGAACGAAAAGCAGCAGAGTAGGCTTGGGACAACAATAGCAGAGAAGAGCAAGAAGATCTGCTCGGAAAGAGCCGCACAGCTTGAGGCCAAGGAAAGTCCACCCTCAACAGGTAAGATCTTTCTTCGCAAGGCCACCACTGAGGGCGCTCAGAACTAGACTCTTCCTAAGAAGAACACTCCGGTCCAAAGACTCCTTATGCTGAGAAAAACCCCCCATGGATAGGAACCTGAGGTCGCACTAAAGATTCTGAAGGATGTGAGTCTTCATCTGCTCTAAGTTTTCGTTATAACCGAAGCGCCACGCATCATCTCGAACACCATGGACATATGACAACTCCTCCCCCAGACTACGGATGTTAGCTTCACGAGCTTCTAGAACCCGCTTGGCTTCTTCCTGGGCAGCCTCAAATTCTCTCTTTTAGAGACTCGTTGGCACCTTCGACCCTCTTTGTCAGTCACTTGTTCGTCTAGTCATTGAAGTCCTACTGTAGGCGTAGCTCCCGATTCTCAGCGTACAATCGCTCAAGCTCCAGCTAGCAATTGTTAAGAGACTGTTGCAACACCTACCTCGCCTCTGAAGTTAGCGAGGCCTCGATGCGAAGAGGGCTGACTTCGCCCTAGGATCTTAACAAGTCGGCAAGGGCCTCCTTGACCACTTCCTTCTGCTTTTGCTCCTTCGCTGCACAACCTAAGGTTGACTACGCCAACAAGCAAAATGCCTAATTCTCGCTCATCACCTCCTCTTGGCCGTCCACGATGAAGGCCGCCAGACACTCCAACCCCTATCACACAAGTACAAATCCAGATCAAGAAAGGAAACAAACAAAGAGTCTAAGAAGTTTGTAAATCAAGGTTTTACCCCTGTGAATAGCCTGTTGAGCCTACTCTTCATCTCTTGGATACGATTGGCATGGGCTGCCGAAGCCGTCGTCCGAAGGCCTGCAGGAACCTCATCGACGACCTCTGAGTCTTCCCCCTCATTAGGAACCCTGAGTGTTGTCACCTCCCAGGCCAAAACAACGACCCTCCCCACTTTGACATCATTGGAAGAGAGACCACAACCACAGGGGCTGCTTCAGCAACAACGCCTTGAACCAATGGCACGATGCAAAGGAGGTTCACTATCGTTGCCAATGGCTTGGGTTGATAATGAGTGCCATTACAGACGGACCCCCGAAGGGAATGGAAACATTGTCAAAATCAGATCTGATGGGGGAGATCCTCATGGACTTCTTTCGTTTCCCCTCCACTGATAGATTGGGGGAGAGACTACTGGCACACGACGAGACCGCGTTTATAGGGAAGATCGCGTTGGAATACAAGTTGGCTAGGGGGCCAGATATCGATGAAGGTTTTCCTTGGTCAGCAGGGCCTCCGAAGAAACATCGCCCAAATACACCTCCACTAGAGCCTAAACGACCTTGAGCCTAGCACCTCATCTGGGGTTTGGATAAGGTGGTAGCTCTTATCCCTGCCCAGAGTGCCCCATATTGTGTGCATAGGAAACCGGTACTTGAGGGCTTGCCCGACTGAGAACTCCCATCCATTGCTTGACAGGAAGAAGAATCGGCGACTATACCCTTCACAACAGTATGTCGCGCCTCCAACCGAACCAATTTCTGGACTGGTTGGAAGCCGTGGAGGTGTCGCCCCTTCCTCAAAATGTTGTGGGTGAGGAAGAACCTGCCCGCTGTGAGGTCCGACTAGTTTGACCCGGCCTCCTCTAACGCATGGCACCAAATGACACAGCACGAAATGAGAATCTTCCACGAGCTGGGAGGAAGTTAGGTAGGCACCAACTCGAAGAACAGCCAAAGGCTATAAGAGAACATGGCAGGGTACACTGCAACCTTAGTGTCGAAGCCCTCGAAATCCACTACCCTTTCGGTGGGAAAGGGGACCACGAACTCCACTTTTGAAGGGACCCTGTAGGTCTCATTCAAAGACTCCAATTCAGCAGGAGTCACCACCGATCACCACTTAAATCCGGTGAATTATTCTAGGGCAAAGCCACCATGGCTGACGGTAGCTCGAGCATCGTCGAAGGGCCCAACCAATCCAGAAGCGTGTTAAGACTTCTTCGGGGCCATGAGAGATCGGAAGAATAGTGAAGGAATTTCGAAGGAAAACTAGTACAAAACAAAAGAATGAAGGACTCAAGCAGCGTAGAGAACAAAGTAAAAGAGTGAATGAGTGAAGTGGACTTTCGCAAGGGTGAAAGGGGCCTTATATAGGCGAGATCGACGGTTGACCTCCCGAGGCAACATTACTCCACGTGTCCCTCAAAGCATCAAAATCCCTCGATTGCTGCGACTTCAACAGAGTCTATCTACGGATATGATGTGCTAAATAAATGACTGCCTGACACGAGGTCATGATGAAAGAACCGAAGGGATGCCATTCAATGTGAAATGTAATCTTCACAATATTGCCATAAAAGTGATAGACCAACCATTGCTCGGCTCAGAACAAAGGAGGTCGAGTAGTCCAAAAGGCCAAGCAATCCTACGGTGTAGGGACTAAAAGGAATGAAGAAAGAATTCCCCTCGAATAGGTCCGAGGATAATTAGCAGGATAAGTGTAAGAGAATTTTTCTCACTTCACAAAGCCCAAGGGGCCTTAGCCCAATACCCGGCCCAAGTGTCAATATGACCATACTCGAGGTAAGGTGTCAACCAAGAAAATGAGTCAAGTGACTAACAAAAAAAATCAGCCTGACACTGCTCGACCATGATTTGAACCTAGGAACTTGAATGGAACACAGCGGGAAATGCGGGGAACCCTCAATCCACTGGCATAAGAACATCTATGGTTTACAACTGGTAAAGGAAGGCTTGGAAACCACGCCGCATTAATGACACCACTACCGAGCTACACACCGCATTAAAGGACTCTGACGACAGGAATAATAGGAGGGGCATGAACTCCATTGAGATAAACCGATCTGCAGCTTCCCAGACCCATGGTATATAGTAAGCCCCAGGTACAAAAAAAGCTCTCTGATCTCTAGACTCATTTACTTATTTGCAAACTTCCAAAAACGATTCATTAACTTTGGCATCGGAGACTCCCCAACCCTAAGGCCGCCTTCTCCTAGTTGTCTTCTCCCTTATCTTTTGCAAGTTCATTTATGAAGATTTAAGTTGTCAGAACCTGGTCTAAAAGCGTGTGAAATACGACACTAACATTAAGTTAATAACTTAATTAGATTCACTGTTCAAATCAAAGAAACAAAATACCTTGCTATTGATCATTCTCCCCTAAATTATTAAGTCAATATATTTACCGATCGAGAACATCATGTAAAGGATATAAAAACCCACATAACTAGAAGAGACCAATTCATATATGCAATATTATGAAAATCAAGATCGAAGATGGACGATAAAGGATCCGAAATTTTAGTTAAATTCTGTGTATGTGCTAGCAATCCAATTCAAATTAATGTACTTAAGTTTGAGTTAACATACAATTCATGGACGTAAAAAAAACAATAGTAATAATGTACGTATAACGTACGTAGCGCCCATGCAATCATCCTGGGAGTAGAGTACTATTAGGGCTTGGACTCTTCGGATCCGCTAATAGCATCTGAATGGATTAGTCAAAGTTAAATGATACTTTTGTTAAATATGAGATGAATTTAACTTTTGGTTATTTTATTCTCATAAGAGCATTTACATTGGATTCTACATAAAATTTCTTATAATTTAGCTAAAAAGTATATTTTTTAAACTTTTTTCTTAAATTTTACTCATCTTTCAAAAACCTTCTAGGTCACATGCCCTATTCATTCTATTCTTATTCTATTAAAATAATATTTCTCTATTCTTTCTTTATTAGTTTTTTCTTTCACTTCAATATACAAATTTAACTACTCAATATTGTTTCTTATGTTTTGAACTATTACTCTAGTGAATATTTTAAATAAAAATTTAAATTATTTTTAAAATTATTATTTTTTATATTTTTATAGTTATTTAAAATATTTTTAAAACTATTATTTAAAACTATAACAAATATAAGTATAAGAGAAAGTGTAGATAATTGGAAAAAGAATTAATTTAATTAAAATAAATAAAATATTGATAAAAGTGATTTAGGGGATGAATAGTACTTCCTCATTCTCTAAGGCCTTGTTTGTTTACAAGACTAAAATCCAAAACTTTGAAAACTTTGAAAACCTCCCATCTCATCATTACAATTTTCCCAAATCCATATACAAAATAAAATAAATAATTCAATTTTTTCAAATCCCAAAATAAATATAATATTAAAAAATATATTCTAACAATATTTTATTCAACTTTTTAACTTTAATCTCAACTAATCTCATCTTATCTTTGAAAGTGATTTGGGGAACCACTATTTATTCCCTAAAGCTTTATCCTAAAATGAGGATTCGGATGGAGGGAGGTTTTGAGAGCATTCTCTAAATTTTTTCTCAAATTATAGGAAAAAAAAGATTATGAGGAATCCAATGGGAATGCTCTAAGTTCCCATATTGGATTAGCTATTTTTTTTTATTATATAACAATAAAATAATACAAAATGAAGTTTTGGCTATTCACATCAAATCCTCACATTGAATTATCCATTTATTCATTATATAATAATGAGTAATTAATAATTAAAAAATAATTAATTTTTTAATTATTATTTTATTTTATTTTATCATATTTTACCGTATTTTTACCTATTAGATGTTAAATAGTAATCATATTCTAATTAAATTATGGATTAGTTTGCTAATTGATGGGAGAAAGAAGAAAGAAAAATAAATGATAAAATATATATTTGGTGTATCTACAGTAACTAGTAAATTTAGAAATGATTTTAGTGTTCATTGTAGCTAAAATCTAAATATTTGAATTTTAACTAATCTATTATGATGATTTTTTTTACTCTAATAGTTAAATATGTGATGGATTTAGCTTTGATTAATCCATTGAGATGCTCTAAGAAGGCAAATTTGACGGACGTACGTATCGTACGTGACCCACTGTCCCAACTCTTATAGTAGTCTTTAATGACAAGGAAATCTAACTTAATTTCTGGTTATAAATTCTTATAAATTATCCCTAGTCTTCCACGAAAGAATATTATTTGCCTGGCAAAATCTCAAGAATCGTGACAATGGATCTTCTTTACGGAGCAGTCATTCTTCTGATTATTCTGGTAGCGTTATTTGGCTGGCTTCTTGAGAAGTGTATAACCCTATTATTATTACTAAGGCATCCTGATATTATTATGCCAAGAATCAAGAGCCACGAAATACAACGACTCATGCCACCTGTTTTGGCACCAACGAATTACTGCAACAAAGAGAATGAAGCACCATCAGAATATACCGCCGATGGTGGAAGCTCCAGCAGCTGCTTGATTTGCTTGGAAGAGTTCGGGTATGGAGAATGGTGCCGAGTGTTTCCTAAGTGCAACCACTGCTTTCATGTAACCTGCGTTGATTCATGGCTGATTAATGGTCCAAATTATACTTGCCCCCTTTGTCGTACTTCTTTAGAAGAAGATGAACTCATCTCACCGCCTCTTATTAAGGTTGTTATTTTGTGTGAGAGTGATTGATTTGTAGATATGTTTTCTTCTCTTTTTTTTTTCTTTCTGTTTTGTTTTTATTTTTCTGCTGACGAAGGCGTATGGGTTTTCCACCTTTTGGACCTTTGGTAATAATTGGTACCCTAGCTCCTTTTTCTCAAAATTAGAATATGAAAGAATATTGTTCTTTTGATCGAAACTCTTTCTACATATTTGCTAGCTTCTTTTTTTTTTTTTTTTTTTTTTTTTTTTTTTTTTTTTTTTTTTTTTTTTTTT
>QEOT01001281.1:275081-327581 GCA_003123785.1 Pterocarya stenoptera
AGTTTTTTTTTTTCTTCCTTCTTCCTTTAATCTCGTTGCATTCCTTGGTCATTAGAGTTACAACAAAGTGCATGAAGGGAGAAGGAGGAGAAAAGTATTATAATTATAAAAAGATTTCGTAAAAGTAAACTCACAAATAGATATAATTTGATGTGATATATTAGATTGTAAAGTTATTTTTATTGTAAAGTAGATCTAATATATTATATGAAGTCATATTAATTTATTGATTTATTTTTAGAAGATCTTTTTGTGACTAAAGCATTTATCAAAAAAGAAACATGGAATTTTTTTTTTTTTTTATATATTTTGTGTGTGGTAGAATTTAATAACGGGGAAAGGATTTATTTAAAGAAAATGTTGGAAGAGTATTAAGCTTTCAACTCAAAGTTGGATCAGACCATAATTTCAGTAGTACTCCCAAAAGCTCCTCCGCTGGGAAACCAGATCAGTGCAAGTTTTACCCTTTAAATGGAGTTATTCTGGGAATTAAGACATGACAGAAAGATATTGGATGAAGTAGGAATTATATGACATGATCGTGTGTCATGTCATATAATTCCATCTCAAAATTTCCATCTTATTCCAAAATAGATCTTATCTTATCTAATTCCGTACGAGTACCTCATACGTATTATCTATTGACAATAAACTTTTTAAAGCAAGATAGATAATATCATGTCAATGATCAACATGATGACCAATGATTTAAAGAAACAACAATGCATTTCCTATAAAAAAGAGTTGCATTCGTTATTAAATAATTACTTTTTTATATAAATTTCGTATTTATTCACCTTTTTCAAAAATAATGTGCAGTTCTTGCGCATTCTATAATTACAAATATCATTTCTCATATTTTTATAGATATTGCTATACCTACTGAGGAAAGGCACCAAAAGTTTCTACTGAATGTGCAAATTTCTTTTTCAAATATTTTTTTAAACCCCCTTTAAATATTTTCTAAAAAAATCACAAACTCATTAAAAAATATTTTCTTAACTATTAAGTAAAAAAAATAACAAACAATAGTTTTTTATGGTGATATTCCTAGGTGGGAATATCATTTCCCTATTTTTATATTATGGATCATATGTGTTTAATTTATTTTTTTTCCCTTTTTTCCCTTTCAAAAATAACAAATAGAAAAGGATAAGAGATAAAAATCGTTCGAACCCATATTCTTTCACTTTGTTAAGAAGGATATTAACGTCGTGTTTCGTACACATTTAGACCAAGTTTCAGCAACTTAGGTCTTGGGCCTTTCACTTGCACACTTAAGAAAACACAGAGAGTCGAGGGCCTTGGTGGACGTTGGGGAGTTTCCGATGCTTAAATTAATATATTTCCTTAGTAGTTTGTGCGTGAGCTTAAAGGAATCAAAGAAAGTTTTTTGTACTTGGGGGTCGGCTTTATACTAGGTTCTTGGGTGGGGATAACTCATACCTGGCCTTGGTGAGTTCATGTCACTTTAACTATTCACTTAATTAGAATCCTTTAATGAGGCGTAGAGTCCGATGAGTGGCACCATTAATGCACTGTGGCTCCGTGACTCACTTTATGTTGCGGACGAGCTTTCTGACTCACTCCCCCAAAGATCCTTATCGACTTGCTATACGAGTCAATAGGAGGGGAAAACCCTTTAATGTTACCCCACTAATTCTTATCGTACTAGTCCGATGAGAATTCCTTTTTGCCTTCATCTTTGTACTATTATTTTCCCACAGTCACTACCGTTGAGATCCTCTTCTCTAAAAATGGTTTGTTATTACTCTCCCTGACTCTGCTACATGTCAGGTTCTAGGCTCTAGGTTATGCCCATATGATTTTTTTGTCACTTAACAATGTTAGGCGACGGTTCCTCTCCCAACTTTATTGGCACGTTTTTTAACGGTTGAATTTTGCACTTGATTGCATCCTTCTAGTTCCCTCAGCATTGATGGTGTTAGGTGGCTCCTTCTCCTCACGTCGCATCATACAATACATGGCTCGGGATTCGGGCACGTCTTTCTAGCTTCATGGGGCGGGTTCCCACAACTTTGTGATGCTAACCGTCGTTGGGATCTATTTAAATCCCCCCATCATCGTTGGAGCCCACTTTGCTCTGTCCTCCTTTCTCAGAGTCATTTGTGCTTCCTGCTTTTATCTTCAAATTTCTCTCTACGTCTATCTTGCCTTCCCTTCTTCTTTCTTTCCATTCACATGGCTCCGAAGAACCTTTCACGCCTAGCTCCTAAAAGCCCTAAGCTTTCCAAACCTTCTGGTTCCTCGCGGACTCCCGGGGGCCTAGACCCTCCTAAGGTCCATACTGAGTCACAAAAATTTGACGGGTTCTCGTAGCAGTCAGTGGTGACTCCTGGTGAGTTGGAGTCATTGAAGTTGAACTTCAAGGTGCCTGGTATCGTTGAGTTTTTGGTGTCGTCTCCCCATGAAGGCACCGTAGATTCCGAAGGGTATGCATTGAATGTGGCTTTGTACCCTAACATGTTTTCCAACCGCCTTAGGCTGCCTTTTTGCCGTCTAGTTCGCAATGTGCTAGACTAGCTACGTTTGGCACCTATTCAACTCCACCCAATTGCCTAGAGGATCGTGGTGTCATGTTGCGTCATCTGGCAGTGAGCACTGGAGGAGGTAGGTTCTAAATACCCTGATCTCACCACTCACGAGTTCCTCCTTACCCAAAATCTTCTGAAGCAAAGTGGCAACACATGCAGTTTCAGTCCATTCAAGCATTGGCTCATTTGGAGCTGCTGTATAACAAGGTAAAAGGGTGGAGTCGGTGCTTCTTTGTCTTGTCCAACAAAGGGTGGGAGTTCCTTATCAGGCAGGTCAACCGGTGTGACTACCCCGTTTATTGCCATCTAGGGGGTCATAGGCGATGACAAGAGTTTCAGACCCTTAGCGACTCCTAAAGAAGTGAGTCGGATTGAAACTGTTCGTGCCTAGGTGAAAACCCATCCGAACACTTTTTTTCCGAGGCCCTGTTGGACGAGGGTAGCCTTCGACAATAATTGCCTCCTCCAGTCAACATGCATTTTGCTGACTGGACAGTTCCTCAGGTCCGGGGCAAACTTCTATTGCGATGCTCGTTCAACGGCCAAAGGCATCATCGAAGAGGGTAGAGGAGACCGAATTGTCTCATCATGCTGCGCCTTCTTCTCCTTCCCCATGAGGAGTGGGAAGCTCTGATTCTCTTCAGCAAGTTTGGGCCTATCCTCCAATGGTCGGTCTTACACAATCAGAGGGGACTCTCCCAACTACTTCAGAAGTTTCTTCTCTGACCCTACTGGGCAATGTGGGGATTGTGGAAATCTCGCCCAAAAAGGAGTTAGTCTCCTTGCAATTTTACAGGGTCCTTTTGGATCGTCCTATTAAGGAGTCCCAGATAGTGCCCGCATCCCTTGACATTGATCTCGAGATGGTTCCCTCACCCTTATCCTAGGAGCATCTTGCCGGGGGTAAGGATTTTCTTGGCTGGGTTTCTATCCCAGAGTCTCTCATCGCTTATTCCTCTAAAGTCGAGGTTGTCTTGATCAAGCCCGGTTTGGAGGGGGCAATGGAGGGGACGATGTTGTGTCTAAGAGGAAAATAGTAAGGGCCATGTCATGGGCCGAGGGGGTTCTGGTGGAAGCATTCGAGGCTGAGGTCACGGCAGTGTTAATGGAGGTCAATGAAGTTTCGGCTGTTGTTGCCAGCGCTGGGGCTCCCTTGCCCTTCACTAACGCCATCCCGGCCTTGACCTCAGCAGAAGCTAGAGCTGGGGTCATAGGTGGAGAGGGTGGTGAGGTCCTAGCCACTTTGATGGATGTTGGTGTTTCTTGATGCTTCATTGACACCATCTCGGCCTTGGTGTCGACTGGGGCTGGTGCCGAAGCGGGGATGAGAGCGATCAGGGAGATCGAGGGAGCCATCCTTGGCCCTAGTACAGATGCGTCAATGGCTGGTGAGGCTCTTGCAGTTTCCAAGGGCCTAAGGGTCAGAGAGATTCCTGAACGTGCCGTAGAAGGTAAAGGTGAGGGCGAAGGCAGAGAGGTCCATCCCAGTGGAGTTCATGGTGGGTGTTGAGGAATCGGGGGGTGATGGCATCGCAATTGAGAACCCTTCTGAGGAAAGGGGGAATGCTGCTCCAAGGCCGGTGATAGGCTGGTTCGGTTCCAACCCTGTCCAGGAAATGGCTAGAAGGCTCAAGGGGTTCTTCTCCATGGTTAGCTATCAACTTGTTACACTTCCTTTTAAGTTTTCTTGGTACATTTTCCTTTGACACTAACTTGAAACTTTCATGGCAGGCCATAGAGTGGTTGGCAACCTTCATTGTGGATGACCAGGAGGGGCTGGAAGGCAAGAATAGGGCACTCCAATCTTTGGCACAGTTGACCTTGAGTCGTGCCAAGGAAGAGAGGAAGAGAAAAGAAGAGTTAGAGGAACAACTCCTCTTTGGAACAGTAACTCCTATTTTGTGAGTATATCGGCACCCAATAGAGAATTGACATATTAGGAGTCCTCATAGAAAATTGTTGCACCTTATCACAAGATACCAAAAACAAAGTTATTGCTGCACCCATGTATCTATTTTTGTGAAGAGAGACCAATTTCTTTCAACGGACCAAACTTTGCACCATTTCCACCACTACACGCCATACGACCGTCACACAAATAGAGGAGCTCCAAACTAGATCAATGCACCCCCTTCAAATCGTCATAATATACATCGACGTCTCTCATCTGCAATTAACATATGCAATTTACATAGACCGTCAATCTTCACATCTACAATTTACATGGTATGCAAATAACAGTCTCAATACCTAACTGACTGATTTGTTATGGGTTTCCATACCCAATTAAGTGACTTGTTTTCAAGGGTTTCCATACCCAAACCTGACCTAATAAATTGTTTTTGTGACTGGCTCTAATGTTTTACCACATTTTCCATGCGAAGAAGTTATAAGATCAGGCCTACTCATACAAGTAAATGGTCAGTTTGTGCAATGGCCTCTGAAGTTTTATAATGGGCATGGAAAAGCTGCTCTGTGGATCAGACATATTGAAGAAGCAAGTTCTGACCACATATATAATTTGCATCACAGATATAATTTGCATCACATATATAATTTGCGGTGGAGAAGAAATCTAGATTGAAGAAGAAGATTGTTTCCTATGGAGGTAAAGAACGTTGTGCGCCACGAACTCTAGTGGAGTTGGCTTCTATAACTAGTGCCGATGCGAGGGAGGAATGGTTTTGGTCAAGGGCCTTTCATGGATGAGGGAGGGAGGGAGGGTTACAGTTACGGTGGAGACCGTCGAAATTAGTTCCTGGCTTAGAGAGAGAGAGAGAGAGAGAAAGGGAGGGAGTGAGGTACAAGCCATCTCCAATTTCTTTCTTCCTTTGCAGTACGATGCAAGAATGAGGAAATGTGACATCTACGTGGAAAACCACCATTGGAGGCTATTATTTATAGGAAAACAAAAGAACCTGTGGGAAGATATTTTCTTAGAGAAAACCCTTGTCAAGGTGCAGTTCAGAAGGCGCGAAGGTAGAAGAGAATACTCCAGCTTCGTCATTGCAAGGCCCAACTTAAGTTTGACTTGGCAAGGTCCTAGGAGGAGGATGGTTCATATCGTCTTGAAGCAATGCTTACAAAGGAGGCAAGGGGCAACCTCCAGGAATCGTTCGATAGCCAGCAAGAAAAGCTAGAGCGGCTGCAAGCTGACAACTTGAAGTTGGTAAAAAACAAGATTCTAATGCCTGGTCATACAAATGGTTAGAAATGAGGTTTGAGGAGGCCTCCAAGTCTCTGCAGGTAAAGAAAGACTCTCTCAAGGCCAAGTCCCTAAGAGTGAAGGACTTGGAGGCCGAGAACACTCTAGCCCATGCTGGGGAGTCTAGCGAGAAGAGTTGGGTTGCAGGGTTGGAGGCCCAGCATTTTTAGGCTGACTGCGTGATAGCCGCCCATGAGGCTACTATCCGGGACCTGTGCTCTCACCATAATGGCAATGAAACCACCCTTCCCCGGCTGCACGAGTAGTTATCACACATTTGTTTGGTCCACAATAACGCCTAGAGATATGGCTACTTAAAAGACTAGGAGAGAATGAAGGATCATGTGATCCTGAATCCGCGGAGCAATTTGAGGGCATTGAAGGTGCAAGACCTCCCTCTAAATCCGACGACCTTGAAGCGAGTTGCCTCGATAGGAACAAAACTAATCCCAAGCATTCTCTCAGACAACCCCGCCAACTAAATACTTTCCCTCTTATATATATATATATGTGTTTCTATCTTCCTCTATACTTTGTAATTATATAAATGGAATTCTTCGTACATATTTTTCTCTCTTCTTGGGTTCTTTTTCTTCTTCACTTTTAACTTTTCATTCGTGTGCTTTAGGGAGTGTATCAAGTGAGGGGCGATGACACTTGTATTATGAACAACCGTAAGCAAAACTTATTCTTTATTGCAATCATACACTCTCAATATGTTGTCATCTGTATGGGGGTGGGGCTCCTCAGGAGTTAATGCCAAATGGTGGAGGGACTGAACCCATACTCCGCGGGGAGAGAGGCTTGGATGCCTTAGGCTAAACCCTCATCTTTGATCTTCCCCAGGAAGGATGAGTCGTCACATGGCTAAGGAGTTGTCTCGCTCTTTGTCATGAGGAAAGTAGGAGACGTTTAATATAACGTTGGAAAAAATAAATAAGTTAATTAACTCATCTTCTACTACAAGTGCAAAGTTTACAAACCTGAGCTGTTTTGCCGGAGATGTGAGGCATTACTTGTTTGGCATTTTGTTTAGTGGATGAGGAGTGCGCAAAGAGGTTGAGACATTGCTCGTTTGGCATTTTGTTGTTGGAGATGGAATCCCAGGAGTCATTTCAAGGAGTCCAAGGATAAACCTGCTCTCCATCGCGGCGGAGGAGGGGGGGATACCTCCGACTAAGCCCGCCCTTTTAGTCCCCTGATGAGGTATTTTGTTGGACGATTGAAAAGCTGGTCCGCTCTTTGTCGTGACAGGGGCAAGGTATGTTGTTAGGTAGCCAAGAGGTTGGACTCGCTCTCCCACGTGAGGGAGGTTTGACCCTCTCCCACCTGTTAACATCACAGGGAAGATAAGTGTTGGGTCAGGCTGGTGTTGATCCCACTCTTCGTCGTAGTGGAGGTTGGGGTAAGTTGTCGAGCAATCGAGGGACTAAACCCGCTCTCCATTATTGGAGGCAAAAGATGGCCTTAAGGCACATCTCGCCCTTTAGGGCCTCGCTGGGAGGTAAGTTATTAGGAAGTTTGGGATTGCACCAGCTCCTGCCTATTGACGCTCACATGGAAGGTAAATGTCAAGCAGCCAAGGGTTGGTCCGCTCTCCACCGCAGGAGGGTTAAACTAGCCTTTAAACATAACTCATCCATTTGGTACCTCAAGGGGAGGTAAGTGTCGGACAATTGAGCAGCCGATCCGTGCTTCACGGTGATGGTGGTAAGATGAGTTATCAGGTAGCCAAAAGGCTAGATCCACTATCTCACGTGAGGGAGGTTGGGCCGCCTACCCACTTATTAACCCTTACGGGGAGGTAAGTTGCTAGGTAGTTTGGGGCTGGACTTGCTCCCGCCCGTTAACATTACAGGGAAGGTAAGTGTTGGGTCAGGATGTGCTGATCGCACTCTTTGTCTTGGTGGAGGACAGAGTAAGTTGTTGAGCAGCTAAGGGGCTAGACCTGCTCTCAGTCACAGGAGGGGTAAGATGGCCTTAAGTCACATCTCGCCCTTTAGGGCCCTTTAGGGAGGTAAGTTATCTGGCAGTTTGGGACTAGACCCGCTCCCGCCTATTGATGCTTAAGAGGAAGGTAGTTGTTGGGCAACTGAGGGCTGGCCTACTCTCTGCCACGAGAGGGATAAAGTAGCCTTTAGGCTTAACTCATCTCTATGGGGCCTCGTGGGGAGGTAAGTAGTCGGCGATGGAGATTGCGTTATTGGAGTAAGAAGTCAAGATAGGTGAGACGTATTTTATTCCTGAAAAGCCACACTTTAATTTAATTAATAGAGTATATAATGTTGACATGGAAATGTAAATTACAAGTCATAAACTTTTTAGCAAAAGAACTTATACAGGTGCTCGACATTTCAAGGGTGTGGCAACTTGTTCCCTTGAGAGTATTGGAGCCAGTAGGAGCCCAGGCGGTTGTTGGCGGTAACCACATAGGGGCCTTACCATCGAGGGGTCAGCTTCCCTTTGTCTCAAGTAGTTGTTCCCATCTATTTTAGTACGAGATCCCTGATCTTAAATGCCCTTGGGCCTACCTGTTTGTTGAAAAATCATTATGCTCTCCTCGTGTTGACAACTATCTTTACTTCTATGTCAAGTTTGACCTTCTACTGTAAGTCAAGTTGTTCTTCTAATTGTTTGTTGTTGGAGTTGTGATCGAAGTGTTGCACCCTGTAGGTAGGGATCCCGACCTCGACTGGTGGCATCGCTTCATGACCGTAAGTGAGAGTGAAAGGGTTTTCTCCCATCAAGGTCCTTATTGTGATCCAATATGTCCATAAAACTCTTGGAAGTTACTCCACCCAGGTGCCCTTTCTGTTGCTCAGTTTCTTTTTGAGTATTTCCATCAATGTTTTGTTGGTTGCCTCCACCTGCCCATTGGATTAAGGATGTCCTAGAGACGAGTAGAAAAATTTATCCCTAGTTCCTAGCACTAGTCTCGGTAGTGGTCAAGTCGAACTGTCTCCCATTATCCGATATGATAACATAGGGAATGCCAAATCTACAAATGACTGTCTTCCACAAGAAGTGTGTGATGTTGCTCACCGTGATTGTTGCCAATTCCTTGACTTCTACCCACTTGGTGAAAAAGTAGTTCACTGCTACTACTACAAATCTTACTCCTCCTTTACTTGGGGAGATGGGGCCTACCTGGTCAATTTGCCACTAGGCAAAGGACCACGGTGAGGTGATTGACATTAGTTCTTCCAGTGGGCAATAGGGTACTTTAAAGTATTCTTGACATTTCCTACACTTCCATATGTACTCCTCGACATCCTAGAGGGCGCGAGGCCAGTAGTATCCCGCCCTCATTACTTTGCCTGCCAACACCTTTCCCCCAGAGTGTTCTTCTTATATTCCCTTGTATACTTCTGGTAGCACATGTTGGGCTTTTTGAGTGAGACGCATCTCAGGAAAGGTGTGGAGTATTCCTTTTTATACATGATCCCCTCAAGCAGAGTGTAACGTGCTGCTTTATTCCTGATATTTCTAGCTTCCCATTTGTTGTCAGGTAATTCGTTGGCATCTATGTACTAGATTATATCCAACGCTCATTCTAGCATTGGTATCTAGACTCTGCTTCTCGATAAGCCCGATCGGTGTAGTACACAGGCTTTTGGTCTCCCCAATAGGTACAAGACCAAAGTTTCTCCACATCTGGGTTGGCTGAGTAGCGGAGGGTTGATGAGATATTTCTTGAGAGGCTCGAATGCCTGGTCTCACTAGTCATCCTACCCTCTCACCTTCCGCAATATCTTAAAAATGATAGGCACTTGTCAGTGGACCTTGACATGAATCTGTTAAGGGCCTCTCTTCGTTCTACGAGTTTCTGCACTTTGTTTATGCTTCAAGGAGGGGCCATGGGGAGTATGGCTTCCACCTTCTCCAGATTAGCTTCTATTCCCCATTCCAATACTATGAAACCTAAAAAAAGTTGAAGCCTACACCGAATGCACGCTTCATGGGGTTCAACTTCATCTTGTATTGCCTTAATACTGTAAAGGTTTCGCAGAGGTCATCCAGGTGTTGCTCATAAGTTTTGCTCTTGACCAGCAAATCGTCCATATAGACTTCCATGTTTTTCCTAATCTAATTCTTGAACATACGGTTGACAAGCAACTAGTAAGTGGCCCCATCATTTTTCAGCCCAAGCGGCATGGCAGAGTAGCAATATAATCACCGATCGGTGATGAACAAAGTCTTTTCCTCATCATCCGGGTTCATGCAGATTTGGTTGTACCTGGAGTAGGCATCCATAAAGCTGAGCATATGGTAACCCGCCAGAGAGTCGATGTAAGCTAGTGGGAATCTGTCTTTTGGGCAAGCCCTATTTAAGTCAGTGAAGTCAATGCACATTCTCCACTTACTATTTTGCTTCTTCACCAACACCACATTGGACAACCAGTTTGGGTAATGGGTCTCCTGTATCTAATTGATCAACTTCTACGGCGATGGCGGTGTTTTTCTTAGCGCTAAAATTTTGGCATTTCTACCTTACTTCCTTAGCTTTTGGGTCCATGCTCAGGTGGTGTTGCAAGATCTCTATGTCGATTCCAGGCATGTCCTTGTGACTCTAGGCAAAGACATGCTGGTGTTCCGTAAGGAGCTACTGAATGGTGTGCCTCATTTTGAGTGTCATCCCACTGCCAATCCTAACTATGGTTCAAAGGGATCAACTCTAGTGGTTCATTAGGCTCTACCTTCCTGAGTGCCTGTTCATCTCAGATCTCTCCATCTATTGTGGTATGTTCAGGCGGGGGCGGGAGAACGTGGTCCTCACCCGGGGTGTGGACCACATGCACCCCGCCATCCCTTGGCTTCAATTCCTTCATGTAACACTTTCGAGATAGGACCTGCTCTCCTCGAATTTCGCCCACTCCCCGAGAGGTCAAGAACTTCATCTTCAAGTGGTAGGTCGATGTCATCGCCTTTAGATTGCTGAGAGTAGGTCTGCCAATTATGGCATTGTATGATGAAGGAACCTATACCATTAAGAAGTCGACTATGAAGGAAGCCATACAAAGGGAGCTGCTCGCTAGACCATGTCCCTAGAGAAACTCTTCAGTGGCATGGGAGCTGGCTGGAGTTGGACAGTATCTATCCCCATCCGAGTAAAGGATGTATGCGGAGCTGCTATCGTCGACAAGGATCCTTCTAGAGGTGAAGTTGGTGACCAGCATAGTCACTACTAGGGCGTCATCATGTGAATGGATGACCCCTTCCTCCTCGTCTTCTCCAAAGGAGATGACGGGGGCCAATTTGTTTCTCCTATATTTGGTGGGGCAGTATTCTCCCGAATACACTTCTTGATATCTTGCTTGTCTGGCGTGTGCCTTCTGACTAGATAAGGTTACATCCCCACCAGCAAATCCTCTTGCGATGGTCTTGATTTCCCCTAACAAAGGCCATTCCTGGTGTGGCGTGCGGGGGTGATTATGCGGGGTCCCCGAGCACCTACCCTTCGCCTCATGCTCCCTTCCCTCCTTAGCATGTCGCCCTTTTAGTATTTCTTTCCCCCGATCTTTTCCTCCACTCCTGCTCTGGTCTCCGGGTAGGAGGATACCGCAGTCTCGGTTTCCCAACCTACTCTCTTTTCTTTTTCAGGGAAATTCAATTTTCTATGTTTTGAGTGTTGGACTGATGGTAAGTGCAATACGGGCGACTAGTGCTCCTGTAGCCATCTTCTTGGGCGGCTTGCTAGTCGTCTTTCTAGATGGTGAGCACTGTTCGGTCAAATTGAAACTTAAGGCCCCTCGTTGGGGCTTTCTCCCTCATGTTGTCACGTGGTCTTACTTCTTGCAAACTCTGGTCTTGGTTGGTGCCTTCCATTTCCTGTCTACCTGTTCTAGTTCTTTTTTTCTTGGTTCAATCAGGGCTCATAGTGTATCTTCGACGTTGATGAAGTTGTCGGTTTGATCCATGAACTCCAGTAGTGTGACAGGAGTTCTCATTGCCAATTCTGCCATGAACTGGGACCTAGGCCATACCCCTTCTAAAAGCGCTGCCAAAGTTATATTCTCGTCTTGGTTGTCTGTAGTTCTGCTCTCTTTGTTGAGTCTAGATAGGTATGCTTTCAAACCTTCGTCTTCCCCTACTTGGTGGTAAGGAGAGACACCGCAGAGCGGCTTCCTCTTCTACTCGCCATAAATTGTGTGAGGAGTAGACGAGCCAACTCCCTAAAGCTATCTATGGACTCGGGTGCTCTTGTTGGTCCCTTCAGGTCAGTGGGAAAGCTCTACAAGCCACTTCTCTTGGAAAACCATACAAGGTCATGTGGGCTCTAAAGATTTTCAAATGTTCGAGGGGATCTCTAGTCCCATTGTACATGTCCATGAGGGGAACTCAGAACCTTGGTGGTAAGGGCACAACCATCACCTCCTCATTGTAGGGCAAGCCTGAGCTAATGAGCAGTTGGTCTACTGACAACGACGTGTCCATCTTTTTCTCCATATCTCGTATTTCCTTTTGAGATTACGCAGGTCGTTCTACATGTTTTTTCTTTCTTCCTCTGCATCACCTCCCCCTCCTGCATTTCTGGATCCTACATGCTCACTGTCGCTTGGTCCCGCATCATTCTCTGGTCCATTGGTGGCTACTTTGAGTGTCTCCTTATCTCTTCAGAGGGTTCCCACTTCGGTAGTTAGTTTTCCTACCAGTTATTCCATCATGGTGAGTCTTGCTTCCATGTTTGTTGACGTTGCTTCTTTTTGTCCCTGAGTTGTCTAAGAACAGATTGTTGTAGGCATACGAAGAATACATGAAGTCTATAGAGATCACACAGACAACATCATTGTTAACGTCATGTTTCGTATACCTTTGAGCCGGGTTCTAGCAACTCGGATCTTGAACCTTTCACCTGCACACTTAAGGAAACACATATTGTGGAGTGCCTTAGTGGAGGTTGAGGAGTCTCTGATGCTTAAGTCAGTATATCTCCTTAATAGTTTGTGCATGAGCTTAGAGGAATCAGAAAGAGTTTTTCGTACCAAGGAGTTGGCTTTTATACTAGATTTCTGGGTGGGAATAGCTCATACCTGGTCTTAGGGAGTTTATATCACTTCAATTGTTCACTTAGTCAGAATCTTTTAATGCAACGTGGCTCTTGGAGCGACATCATTAATACAACGTAGAGTTCAAAAAGTGACATCATTAATACGATGTAACTCTCTAACTCACTTTATCTTGCAAATATTTCTTGTTAAGTCATACCTGCTATCAGAAAATCTAAAATTCATGGTGTCTCCCTTCTTTTATAATAACATTACTTTGGGTAGCCACATTTCCTCGTAGAAGTGTCAATAACAAAGATCGATTACACCTGTAACCTATATAATAGACTCAACCCTATACTTGTGAGCATTTCTTTTCTTTTCTTTTCTTTTCTTTTTCTTCGCTACATCTGTGAGCATTTCAATCACATAGTCATATTTATCCTCATCGGGTTAAGTAAAACAATTACCAAACTTATATGATATTCTATAAGTAATTATACTTCTTAATACAATTTGTTTTGGCAAAGTCCAACGTTACGGTGGAATAGTCTATGATAATGGCTTGATAATTAATAAAGTGTTCGGATGCTGATCCAATAAATAAATAATAAATAAACACATAAAATAAATATAAAAATTTACATAGTTTAACATTATGTCTACACCGAGAGTCGTGTCCAAATCTACTATATTTTCTAATTATACAACTTCTCTCTTACATAATTTTCAATACAATTAAAAAAAATACGAATAAGGAAATGTTGAAAAAGATGCAGACCTTGTAAAAATCGGGAGAGAGAGAGAGAGTATCGGAGAGTGTAGAGAAATCTTTCCTTGTATAGTTGTTAGTCCTTTCAGGTTTGGATTCAGTTTTGCTAGAATGAGAAGCCCAAGTGTGTGGGTGCCGGTCTCTCTCTAAACCCTCTCCCTTCTCTCTAAACTTTTCCCGTTTGGCAAAACCAGCTAGAGGGGGTGGGAGCTTATGCTCCTTCCCCCTCATTCCCTCACTCCGTCTACTTGTTTTCTTTTGTCTAGTGTTTGGTTTTTCTCGTGTTTTCTTTTTTAGGCCAAATAAAGAGAGATTCGCCATTCGGGACTCGCGGCACCAAACAGGCGGCATGTGCTCCACATGGAGGTTGCCCAGCCGCCGATCAGCAAAACCCCAAATGTGGTATCAACCAGAGTGGCGCGTTGCCCTCACATGTGGGTCGAAGATTTCGGAGGTCATCTGCGCGTGGTTCCCACGCGTCGCAAAGGAACCTTCTGCCGCGGCCATGTGTGGCTAATCCCGTTCCAGCACCTTTAGATCTTCCTAGCTTGACAGTCGACTCTCCCTCCCGCAGCCTTTTGTGCACTGTTTTTTCCTTTTTACAGTATTTTCAATATGTATTTTATCTTATGCTCTGTCTTTATTTTTCAAGAAAACAAAAACTCAAAAATGTAATGCCAGGTGGTTCTCCCCCCTCCGCTTAGGCGGTGATGTTTCAAATTTGACTCTCCATTCTCCGATTAGTCAGGTATGGAGTTTGGTTAACTGTGACCACTGTCTTAGACAGAGAAAGACTATCTCTTAAACTTAGGTCTTTAGAGATTTTCCGTCTGGACTAGACTATGTCAGTCAAGAAAATGCACTGAGATACTACCAACGTTTGTAATTGATTTATTTTTTAAGTCAACTATGTATGCTCTCTTTGAATGAATGAAAAGTGATCTATTATTAAAAAAAAAAAAAAAAAGTCCTTTCAGGTTTGGTCTCATTTCTTATTTAAAATAATTGAGCAGTACTTGCCTTCTATCACTTTCATATTTGAGTAATCATTCACATAATATTTTTCACAATAAATAATATAAAATGAGAGTATTTTTATAAAATAATATTATTTTTATATGATATTATCCAATCTTTACGTATGTTAGTCAATTTTTTTATTATTACTTTTATCTTACATCTTCCTTTTACTCTTGACAATGGGATGGACCAATTTATTTTACATCCAATAATACTGTTTTGCTTTTTTCTGGTCCATAAGTCTTAATAATTAATATTACACATAAATGAAAACAGGTATATCCATTTCAATTTTTTTTAAAAAATTATACCTAGACTAGCATTCTGTTTTCTAAAATTGAAAAATAAAACCGGAGCCGAAATCTGATTTGGTCCGGAGCGTGTATTTAACCCTAGCTCTCCCTCGCAGCGTTTCTTTCGCAGTCGCATTGCTTTCTAACCAAAATTCGAAAGGGCAATGAGGAAGCTGAAACACAAGCCCAAAGAACCAGTCGAAACTCCCCGACAAGACGCCGTCGCCGTTCCGCCCTCCTCGGGCGTCTTCACAACCCTCTTCGGCGACGTCCCGAAACAAAACGACGCCTCCGTCTCTTCCATTTTCTCCGACGACAATCCGTATAGGAGAAAGCCCCTTGAATCATCGACGCCCGGGCTATGTTTTCCTCAAGCTGAATCTCTCAGAAGTACTGACGATGTTGGCAGGTCTGAAAGCCCTAATCGTTCTGATGAACTGAATACGAAGAAGAAGGACAAGAGGAAGAGGGACAAGGATAAGACGCCTGAAAACCCTATACTCGAGGCGGATCCCGTCGCTGGAGCTTCGGAGACTGCATTGGGGACGAAGAAGTCGAAAAAGGAGAAACCCCAAAACCTTAATATTGGAAATGGATCAAATGGTGCATTAGAAGACGGCAAAGTTGGAAACCCTAAGTTGGGTTCTGAGTCCAATGGGGAATCGAAGAAAGACAGAGGGAAACCCTCTGAATTAGGTCCCAATACAAACGAAGAAGACCCTAATTTGAGTTCGGAAGCAAGCGGTACTCTTAATAATATGAATAAGAAGAAGAGGAAACGGGATGAGCTTGAGAGAGAGTACGAGGCGAGGAAATACGGTGCGGCAGAGGTGGAGGAGAGAGTAGAGGCAGAGGAAGGTTCGAAAGAGAAGAAGAAAATTGTGGGGGAGAAGAGAAAAACAGTGGATAATGTGGAGGACATGGTGGTTTCACCGGATGGTTTTGACGATGAGAGCAAGCTTTTGAGGACTGTGTTTGTTGGGAACTTGCCCCTGAAGGTGAAGAAGAAGGCTCTAACTAAGGAATTCAAACAATTCGGGGAGGTGGAGTCTGTCAGGATCCGTTCTGTGCCTATCGTGGATGTGAGTGTTCCATAACAATCCTGTATCCTTTTTTACTTTTAACGTCTGCAAGAAATAGATATGTTTATTTTGTTAAATTTAACTTAGTTGTGATTGAGGCCATTGATTTTTTTTTTTCAGACCAAAAAGCCGAGAAAGGGGGCAATAATTACAAAGCAATTCAATGAAGCTGTTGACAGGTGATAACTGTTGTTTGGATTTGTACAAAATTGATTATTTTACTTGTTTGATTATATTGATCCATAAGCTTTTTTACTGCTTTGGTATTCATCTGTGTCGTCTATTTAATTTGGCTCGGTCTGTCGGTTGTATAATTTTTTTTTTGGACTTCGCTTTGCCATAATGAGTTTTTCATCTTTCCTGTTTGGTGGAAGTCTTTTAACGTTCAATTGTTTAATTGATAATTGGTCTATGCTTGCTATGTTGTGTTGTTTATGCTACTGTAAACGTTTTTTTGTGTCGCTTCTTCAATCAGTTTCATTTTTTCTGATGGAAAAGCTTCATTGCAGTGTCCATGCTTACATTGTGTTTAAAAGTGAGGAATCTGCTCAGGCTTCTTTGACCCATAACGTGGCTGTGGTATATTCTTATCTCAACTCTTGGTCTCTGTGTGTTTCTGTCTCAAGTTCACTTTTTCTGCGATCTGAATTTCTAAGCTACTGTGTCACTGTTTTCTTGAACTGTTTCTAGTTTGGTGGAAATCACATCCGTGTTGACAGGGCGTGCCCACCTCGTAAGAAGCTGAAAGGGGAGAATGGTTCATTTTATGATATCAAAAGAACTGTTTTTGTGGGCAACCTTCCATATGATGTAAAGGTAACTTCTCCGCATTGATTTTTGTGTGCGTGCACTCCAAATTCTAAATGTACTGTCACTGAATCTGGGTTTATTTCCCTTTTTTTTATTTTGCAGGATGAACAACTTTATCAGTTGTTTTCTGGCATTGACAATCTGGGATCCAGCATTGAAGCAGTTAGGGTCATTAGACATTCTCATATAAGTTTGGGGAAGGGTATTGCTTACGTCTTGTTTAAAACAAGGGTATGATCTTTTAATCTCAAAACTTATTGGTTAATTAGAAGAAATTATTGTGATCTGTTGATGAATGCTTATTGAGCCTTTTAAACGTCTAAAACCAGGATAGTGAGGACTTAGATGGAATTTGCACCTTCTTCTTTGATTCAAATTCAGCTGCTCTTAAATTAATGTTTACGTGGAACCTGTCAGGGTGCAGTCTAATGGTCAAAAGTTGGGTTTGGGATGAGTTGTAGACAGGCATCCTGGGTTTAATTCCTGTAGATTACTTGATACATGATTTTGGAGGGTGGGCCCGTGTATTCGAGCTTCATTCCCTAAGGGTGAGTTCAAAAGGCCCTGCCTTGGTGAGGTTTCACATCATCCAAAAAATTTGTATGTGGATTGAAGAAAGTGCAAAACTGGACGGGAGGTTTGTTAATAGTGAACTTGGGGACAATAACCTCTCCATTTTTTTCTCTTTTGCAACATTTTCCTTACCACCAAAGTTGTTGAAGTAATTTCTGCTGGCTATTTAGTATTAACAGTGTGTTGTGTCATTAGCACTGTTTGTGCCCTTCTTCGAAGGCTGAACATCCATCAGAAAAGCTTTAGAGTCTTTCAATATGCTGTTATTTAGAGTCTCTGGACAAAGTAGGATTAATTTGTCTCTCTCATAGCATATTTAGAGATGAAGCCTGGGGTATTGCAAGGAGATAATATTTTAAATTTGTTGTTTTTGTCAATATTGATTCTACCTAAGCTGGGCAAGATTTGATGGGTGGAACTAGATTTCTGGATTTTCTTCTAAATTGTATTGCCATACAGATTTTGCTAATAGGGTTCTAGTGGAGCTTGCTTTATGTTGTTAAGGATGGTTGAAATGCTTCGGATAAAAGTTTGTGAGCAGATCTTTTTATAAGGATAGCAATTGTAGAAGCTCTGGTCAATTTAGTGACAAATGTAGATTGAGAATCAGGAAAAGCTGATAATCTGTCCTTGAGTAGTCTGTATGATCATCAAATGTCCTTATAGAGTTTTAAGATTTTGTCCAGCCATTAAATTAATCATTAATTACACGGCTATGTGTATTTTCAGGAAGCTGCAAATTTGGTTGTTAGGAAACGGAACTTGAAACTTCAAGATCGAGAGCTGAGAATCTCTCATGCCAGAAGAGATTCCACCCCATCTTCCACTCCAACTAAGAGGCCATATTCGTCATCTTCTCAGCCTGCTAATTCTGCTGCTAAGAGGTTGGCTTTGGATCGAAGGACTTCAGAGGGCGGCAATAACAGGGCAAATACAAAAGCTCCCCTGTCCTACCAGGGCTTGCGTGCAAGCAAATCTGGTGTCCAAAAGAAAGCTCATCCTAAAAGTATTAGGTCATTCAATATGAACTCTAATAATCAGAAAGGAGAGAAATTGAAAGAACAGAAGGGGAAAAGACCGGCAGTTGCGGCAAGGAAGGTACAAGCACTAGCACAAGCCTTCAAGGTTGGTGGTTCAGCAACACAAGGAGGGGTAAAACGTAAGCCAGATAGCCAGACACCAGAGAGCTTCAAGAGGAAGAACAAGAAATTCAAGAAATCCAAATAGGAGTACAAGAGGAAAGAAAGGCTCTTCATATTGTAGGGATGACTCCGGTTAGATGGGAATGGCTGTATGTTGAGTGGATTATGATATCGGTAGCTTGTATCATGAATTTATGGTTGTCACAACTCCCTGCTAGGGAATCTCAAATATTTCAATTTGTTTCGAAATGGAAAGTTTAAGTTCATTGAATTATAAAAAGCGTCGAATCTTTTAAGAAGAAATGTAAGAACAACGCTGTTTCATGGATTTTTTGAAAAATAAATAAATAAAAATAGCTTCTTTGCTTTTGTCCTTTCCAAGAGTAAACTTCATCATTCAATAGATAATTGAGATAGAAACTGGAGTGGATGTTGGTTTCTATATTTGGGGCAAGAAATGTACGTCGATTTCATTTTCCTCTAAATTAAAAGGGATTAGATGAAGATTTTTCAAAAGTATAAAGAGAAACTAGTCTTTTATTTTCTGAGAAAGAATAATTTGATAATTTTCTTCGGAATAGGAAGAGGAGATTCCCAATGTATGGGAGAATCTCCCTCGATAGCCCACGGCACTTGCAGATGGCAGGGAGCCAGAAAAACTTCCCACGGGTTCACGGTGGCGTTCAATAAATGTGAGAGATTCGCTTACTATGGAGCACTTTGACTGCAGAAGGAGCACAGGTTCAGATTGTCAATTACTTTGCTCAGATTCGCACCACTATTCGAGCACGCGGATTGCAGGAGCACCGTTTCAAACCGTACACCACGCGTAACGGTCGACGGAGCCACTCTGTGATGAACAATTGTGCTTGCATCGATGAGGAGAGGATGGCGGAACAGGAATCCCTTATAGCTCTGGTGCTGCTGTTGAAGAACAGAGAAGTCACTGTAGGAAGGAGCTTCCAGAAGTTTGGGAAGAAGGGCACGAACGTGTGACGAGAGAGAGGTGGGGTGCCGATTGACTCTGCATTTCTAAGAGGCTTTCCACTCTTGGAAACAATATCCTCTTAATCATCGATATTAATGAATTCAGTTCAAGTAATTTTGAGTATAGTATAAAAATTGAATCATCTGATTTTTCCAATTTTATATTTGGTTGTAATGATTATTGTTGCCATAATTAAAACATTTTTTATTTTAAGGATTTTGAAAACTCTTTTTTTTACCAAAATATTTTTTCTTGTAAAAATTATAAAGTTTTTTTATAAAAATTATCACAGTTACTACTTCTTTTCTTAGTGTGAGATTTAGCAAATTTATCAGAGTATTTGTAATTCTGTCTATAAGGAACAATAGGAGGAAGGCCAACTTGTTAACATAATTTTTTCATTTCATATTTGGCTTTCTTACTATTCTTCATTTGTTGATGAAGTAATTTTTTATCATTACACATACTAATACCAAACTTCTTCTTATTTATACTGATAATATCAACATAAGTGTAATTATTATAATTAATGAGTCTTGAGATTTTAGTAACTTCATCCTTAACTTTATGAGCAAATAAATGAGATAATCTTTCAATAAATTTTTCTTTCCAGTAAGACTTATAACTATTTTTCCTAAGCATAATTCTAGAAATAAAAACATATTGAGACCATCTATAATCAGACATTTGACGACATATCAGATTATTTAGATAATCGCTAATAGGAGTAGTAATGTTAGAGGGAGTTCCAACAAAATGTTTAAGAATAATATAAATCAAAATATAAACACCATCAGAGATGCCATTTCCTATGGTTGTGTCAAAAATAGATAAACATTTTTCATTATGCTTAAGTGCATTTCAAATGGTTTCCTTTGCTTCATTTGATAGATGTTTATCCCATCAATATCGAAGCATACAAGAGAAACATGTAGTTAATAAATCAACTGTTTCAGTTTGACTAAGATTATTTTTATTAATATAAGCATTTGCAACCATGGACATTTTATTCATGGTATTAAAAATTTCTTGTTCAGATATTCCATCAATATTTCATTCATAAAGTTTATCAAAAGAAATAGAAAATTGTGTTTGAAAAATTCTTTCTTCAAACTATAAATTAGGTGTAGTAGGTCTAGAATACAAATTCTTCATTAGAATCTCAAGTTTTTCCAAATCAATATCTTGAAAATTCTTTTTATGTAAAACAAAATCTTTATTAGCAGAAGAATCAATATCAGATGATTCTTCTGTAGAAAAACCAGAAACAACTTCCTTACTATTTAAGACATTGGTAAAGGGTTGTTTTTTCTTTAAATCAACAAGCATTTGATTAATTTTATCAAGATTGTTAGCCTGTTTGGTCTTAAGACCTTGCCTATTTTCTGATAAAACAATCAAAGGTTTTTCAATTTTAGAAGTTGAAATAAAAACGTGATTTTTGACTTTTTTTTTCAATACAGTCCAATTGCTTACCTGTAACATGAAGAATTTGATTGACAAAATTGTTTTTTTCAATAATATTTTTTGTTTCAATAAAAGTGGTAGCTTTAGGATAAGCATTAGGTACTTTAAAGAGAGAAGCATCTATTTCTGCAATGGGTGATACCCGCATATGCGGGGGTGGGGTCACCCCTTCCCTGCACCCCGCCCCTGGGAGGCAGGGGTAAGACCCCCCACCCAGGTGCCGGGGGGCTGTCCGCCCTCGCCCACTTCAAGAGTGCCCCATTCGATCTAAAAATTATTTCTAGGTCAAAAAATATTCTTTAGAGTCAAACTCAAATTACTATATAATTTAAATTTTAAATTAAAATTAAAATATATAACAATAATTTAAAAACTGATAACATAAAAACTATGTTATCAATTTTTAATTTTGTTATCAACTTTTCACTTTGTTAGACTTGTTCACAGGAGTGTTAGACTTGTTCACAAGATTGTATTGTAGATAGGAGGCCAACCTCTATATAGGAGGTCAAGGCAATACAAGAGTCTTACTTGAGCAATGTGGGACTCGCAATTATTAGAGGTTGATCAAAACTAATTTTAACAGTACCGTTCAAATATTGCTGAATATAATCAAAGTTAAGTTCATCAGAAATAACCTTAGAATGAGGAACTTCATGTTCCAAAGTCTATTCATCAGGAAGAGTAATATATTTATCATGAATAATTTTTTGAACTTGAATGTTAGCATCAAGAGTAGAACTCTGAATTAACAAATTTTTATTTCATGAAGTTTTTAAAATATTTTTAAGATTTAAATTAGTTTTTAATATCCGATAATAAATACGGTAAACTATGGCAAGAGGTTTGCTACCTTTTTCCATATCATATCCAGATGTCAAAATATTTAAAGTTAAAGCTTTAAGAATGTTAGGATCATCCAAAGCAAGATTAAAATCAGGGAAATAATCAAAGTGGATAGGACCACTAAACAGAGAAGATTGAATCATACCAAGTATGTTGGTTTCAAATTTCTTAAACCTATCATCGTGCTAACAAAGAAGTACCAAAGCATCGATGTTTTTCCTCATGAGACGTTTAACAACAACTTGAACAAAACCAATATGTAAAAATTTGTAACTTTTTACAAGAAAATCTTGAATCAATTTTCTGTTAAACAGACAACATTTCCCATGAGTTTTAGAAATAACATAGGTTTGTTCAACAGTTTTAACATTAAACTTAGTCTTGAAAGTAGACTGAATCCAACTGATTTTGTAAATAGATTTAGCATCAATCTTTGAAATATTTCATTTATTAAAATCAACATTATCAGTTTCTTCAATAGAAAAGCCCTCCTCATTAGTGATATTAGGGGGTATACTAGAGTTAGAACTAATAGACGATTTAGATCTAAACATTTTATTTGTCATGAAATCAACCAAAACTAAACGTAATACTCACTAATCATATCTTCACTCATGAACTTGTTGCATTTTGTAACATATACTCTAGGATCAACCATCATCTACCCACTCATGCCCTAAACGCTTTTCAAAACAGGTCTTACAGACATGGTCATTGGAATTCTTTACAATCAGGGTGGTGCGAACAGAAACAGAAATTGAACAAGATTAAGAAAGTATGAAGTAAAGGATGTGAGACAATACAATAGACGAGATGAACATATATAAATAACTTACCAGAGACTAGAAATGGCTCTAATACCAACAAGGGGAGCGAAAGTAAAGTATGAGAGTAGTAAAGTGAGGACCAGATGACTGGAAGTAGTGAAAATGAAAACAGAATAATCAATATCAAGTTTTGAAGCAAATTTAAACTTTAATTTCTGACCAAAATGGTCAATAGTAATACCATCATTTTCTGAAAGAAATGAATATAAAAAAGAAACAAAAAGAATCTCTAATATGACTTTATCAATCATATTTTTAACAAACACGGAAGAAATTTTAAACAAACATTATTCTAGCAAACATGAGTAGTGTTAAGCTCATACTTGATCTTTATCTGAGATTTATTAGCCGAGAATAATCTGAGATTTTTCATAATATTTACTAAGTATTATTCCTTCATGGATACAATTCATATCTGATCCGAAATCAATCATAGCAATCACAGTAAATTCATATTCATGACAAACAATAATGGTAACTTTAGAAAATACTTAGGAGAAATAGTATAATGGATCAAATAAATTTGATTGTTGTCATTAGGGGTCAAATTTCACTTTCAGCACTATCATAACCAAAGAATCTAATCTTAGTTTGGAACAATTTAATTTTCTTAGCAGAGGCAACAAGATCATTTTATCTAATGATATCTAAAAATGAATTCAAATGTTATATATATATATATATATACACACACACACACTCAGCATCCTTACGCAACCTGAGTCTTTCCTCTTAGTAGGGGATATCATGGACTTGTCTGCTCACAGGTCTTGTTTTAAGTTTCTTCCTTCACATTAAAAGAAATGTAAATACATAAAGTTACTCGTATAACAGCTAAAATCTTTACGGTATAATGACGATTTTCTAAAACGATAAAGATTTTTTTTTTTTTTTTAAAAAGGTCTAATTCCATGCCTGCAGGTGCAGTGTCTTTGCAATGAGACTCTAGGGGGTTAGGGCTAGTTTGTTCACTATTGATGAACCTTTCATGGGGTTGGGCAGTCAATTGCTTGTAGTTCTCTCTCCCTAGTTTTATTTTAAATGATCTCTCTGAGTTTGTCTGAAAAAGTAGAGAGCCAGAATCTTAAGGAATTAAGCTCAAAGCAGGGGATTGAGTACAACAATACCAAAAGTATAGCTGAAATGCTGTAATCGGATTTTGCTATACAATCTCTACCACACTCCACACTCTACATTATTTTAAATTTTAAAATTTTGTAATATTAAATTTTTTTTTTTATTCTTTTAAAACTATTTCAAATTTTCTATTCACTATTCATATTAAAAATATTTGATAAAAGAAAAAAAATTTAAAAAAAAAAAAAAAAAATTTAGAGTGTAGAGTGTGGATGAATAGTAGAAAGTTATAAAAAAAATTTTGTATTTGTTATACCCAAAAAGCGAGAACTATTTTGAAAGAGAATATTTTTGGATGCCATATTTGATACTCAACAATGTTTTTACCGTTTGATTGGAAATAGCAACTTCTTTGCGTGTATTCTGTATGTTAAAGACTAATCCCAACATTACATCAGTATCAGAGCTTTTTCTTCCTCTTTGGATCACACGAACTGTATATTCCTTAATGATCAGACATCAACAAGATACCACGACAACTCATCCCAGAATGGCTTTGATACTAACACAAACTTTTCTCATCCAAAAAGGAAAAAGTACACACACACTCACTGACATATCTACGCCATCAGAGACTTGTCTCTAAATTAAATACTGTTCCCCTAACAACAATATATACATAACTATAGAACTATAGATTAAATGCTTAAATTGAAATTCAATTTGAACATTTTATCCGCAACATCTAACATAACACAACGTTGAAATCTCATTCACGGCCTGAGACTTCCCGACATAATCATCTCCAGTGGCTACAGCATTGTTAGTGAAGTCCAGAAGCAGATAGACAGCCATGTACTGCTCTTATTTGATGCTAATCTGTGCAGAAATGAAGTGAAACCCAAATGGCTGCCAGGAGAACAACGGCCCCACGTGCACAAAGCCAGTCTAGCCAGAGGACTGCTAAGATTTACTCTTGCTCACCAGCGTGGGGGTGACAGAGACAACTCCAATGAAGAACAGAGTGGCAATTGATTTGAAGTCATAGAGATCCCCTATGGATTGCAGCTCTCCCAGAGTTAGTCCAGCCTACATGCATAGCATCAGTTTCAGTAATAGGTAGGCACCACGCCACTACCAAGAAAAAATAAACAATAACTCATGTTAAATATTTGTATTTGACTTTTTGAGCTAATCCTGCCGCACTCCCAGAAAATATCACTAGATGGCTTGGGCTTCCAGACTTCTTGCATTGAAGTCAACGGGGTTTCCCTTCTCCCCCAACACCATTATACTATATAGATTTATTACAACAAACTATCTAACATGGATTATATCCAGAATTGTTGAACTAGTCTTTGGTTACTTGCAAAAAAATGTCCAGTTTCGTATCAATATCAAATGTTCAAGGGTTAACTAGAATTCAGCAGATACAATACCTTGACGGTGACAAAAGCTGCAGGAATAAGGCCAAGAAGGGTTGCCAAGAAGAAAGTATGATATGGCACATTGACAATTGGTGATGCAAAATTGATAAACGTATTTGGCAATGCCGGAGTTAGTCTTAGAAAAAGCATGTAGTTCAATAGCCCCTCTCTTCTTTTAGCCACCTGGAAGTTAGAATTTAGAGTAATTAATTCCAATTTGATGATTACTAGAGCTAAAGACAGTTACTAGGACAGTTATATTCACCTGGGCTTGAAAGAACTCTAGCTTGTCTGGCCACAGAGAGGAGAAAAGGGGGCGGCCAATCAGCTTTGAGAAAAAATAGCAAGAAGAAGCACCAGCAGTGGCAGCAAATACAACCAGAGCTACACCTTTGAAGACTCCAAAAAGGGCTCCAGCCAGCAATGACATGAAAACAGTACCTGGAATCATAAATGTCTGCATGAAAATGTAAACCATGCAGTACCCAACCAGAACTTGCGCAGTGTAGTCACTTGTGTAGCTCTCAAGGTGATCTCTATGGAACAAGGAGAGGAAACAAAAACGCTATCAATAAGATGTTCCAAAAAAACACTTGTAGCAAGGACCAACATATTTGTTAAACAAGGGGAAAACTTTAATCTATGAACAAGCCAAATCAACAAAAGGAAAACATAAATAAAATATATGGCAACACGTATCAGACCCTATTAGACAGTAAGTACACGATATGTGTGACTCCAGCAAAGTGCCAAAGACATGTGAATTCCATACTTTTTCTACAACTTTCAGTAAAATCCTAGGGGCCATTTTCTGGTAAAATGGTGTAATGTTTTGGGTTATTAACTGCAAGTTCATGGCTTTGAATGTTAGAGTGGCCACTGAATTAAAAAACAAAAGTTAAAGAATAGGATCAAATGAAAGCCTCCCCAATAGTTGGTAATGACCATTTTTCAGTCAAATGCTGATTCTCTTAACCTTAAGCAACAAATGCTCATTCTTTTCACCTTAAGCAACAACATGACACATGCATATCATAGTTGCCATGACCCACTTTCAGTTCAGTGGTATCCTGAACTCAGTAAGTTGCTCAAGTGCCCCAGCTAGCCAGAATATTCGGCACCTCGTACCTACGACTATCCAAGTTACCAGAGATCCAATTCAACGTCCAGAAAAATACCAAGCAGAGGCAAAAGAAACCTATCTGTCCACCCAGCCTAGCAGGTACAAGCTCTAACATTTTCAGAATCAAGTATTGAAATTCTTGGCTGAGCAGGTAGAATTGAAAAAGAATAAAAGTCGAGGAACAATAAAAAATCCATTTGTCTTAAAATTTTTTATGGAGGTCATCAAGCTTACAACCAGAGCACTAATAAAAAACATGCCAACCCACCAACCAAACTGCTGCAGATCATACTAGAAGACTCACTATGATTCTATATGAGTCCCTGGTAAGCCACAAACAAGAATCATCAAACAGGCGTTAACAACTCAATAATAACCTGAATCAGCCAACCACGTGATATCCTCCACAAATCCAAACGAGAAACCAAGCCCCTTACCTTCATACTGACCCATCTCTGCTATACTACTATTTACAAATCAAGAAAAACTTAAACAATAATCCGTTGGAAATCTAGATGGAAAAAAACACTTTTTAAATAAGTAGGCTCCAGGATTTTTTTTAAAAAAAAAAAAAAAAACACTGCTTTGCATCTAAAGTTAATGCTTCCATATTTTCTTTCTGCTGGAAATTCATTAAAAGCAAATACAGCAGCGAAAGATCAGCACTCTATGACAGGAAAAGAAAAGAAAAACAAATCAGAATCACAAGCTGATGTGCTAACATTATCAATGTCAACTGTGAAACGAAAAGAAAAAAGAAAGAACCCAGATACGGCAAACATGCAGATATGCTAATATTATCAATATCCATAATTAGCCCTCCAAGACAAGGATTCAAAGATCGAAATGAACGCAGAAAATCAGATGATTGAATGGATTCCATGATAAAAGAAGATTTCTAGAGAAAATGAGCTCCTGCGACAAAATTCCCGTAAAGTGTTTTTTTCTTTTATCGGAAAAATCATGACTCCAAGGGAATTTTCCCGCAAAACTCATTTTTTTTCTCTCTGCGTTTCCCAATATGTAAAGAAACGGAAATGAAGAAGAACATAACAACAAAAGTACCGGAGGGTTTGAAGTTCTTGGAGGGTACGGGGGAGCTTAAGGAAGCTGTAATCCGATGCGGGCATGGTGAGGTAGACACAAAGAAGGCCCAAGACGAAGCCCAAGATGACGGTGGAAGCCGCCGCAACCTCCCAAAAGCTCAATGGAAACTTATGTCCCGCAGGTCCCACCTCTCCATTGCTCCTCCCTCCCGTCTCCATCACCCAAACTCCTTCCTTTCCTTTTTTTTTTCTCCTTTCCTTTCCTTTCCGTTTAACGGAGGAGAGAGGGAGAAAGAGGGAGGAAAAGGGTACCCTTGACCGACTTCGTTTGCTTGTGGGGCAATTGCTTCTTCTTGTGGTTGGTGTTGCTGCTCCCCTTCTTCCCCCTCCTTACTTCCTCTCTCTTTCCCTCCTTTAGAGAGAAAACGAAAGAGAGGGAGAAGGCATATTCGTATGTCTCAAATAACACCAGACCAAAACACGCTTTTTACTACGGCCTCTACATTTTGTACCTTATTTTCCTTCCTTTCTTCTTTTGTCAATTTCTTTCCAGTTCAGTTTTAAAAAATATCTTCGACTTTTTATTATTCATACAATTTTTATACATTATATTTTTTTTTATTTTTTTATCAAATATTTATTATATGTATAATGAATAAAAAATTTAGCATAATTTTAAAAATTTAAACTCAAAAATTTTTTTTTTAAATATTAAAAATTATAAAATATAAAATATGATGAAAATTATATAACAAAACTCGACTATATATATAAAAGTGTGAATTTATGAACAAATTTATTTAAATAAATTAAAAAAATATTTTATTTCACAAAAGTATAAATTAAAGTGATTTGACATGGTTCAATTATTAAATTCTTTTTATAGTAAAATAAATTTGAAATATCAAATTAAGTCATGTTATTTTATGAATTTAATTTTATAAAATTTAAATTAATAGACGGCAAGTAGGCCACGATTAGCACGTGGAAGTGTCAACGGCTCGACGACAGGGAAATATTAATCATTGTCGTCGGCATGTGAGCGTACCCATTATTATGGCGCTAGATGTGGAATACCTAGAGTGGTCATTTTGTTTTGCCTGCGCCTTTTCGTTATTTTTTGCATTTGGATGGGCTTGTTGGGTATACATCTCTGACCTCGACTTGTTTTTTATTATTATTATTTTTTTTCGTTATTTGTATTTCACAGCATCTACTATATCCCATTATGGTTCACATTAAGGGTATCAAATCGTGTTAACAAGTCATATTCATATCGTGTCAAAGCATGTGCATTATAGTTAATGGGTCAACACGAACACGATCCGTTAAATATTTCGTATCAAAATTTCAAACACGAACACGACACGGTAAGATAACGTGTTGACACGACACGACATGACATATTATGACACGTTAATGAATCAGAAATAAATTGACACAACAAGATACGATTCGTTTCGTTTCAACTCGTTTATGTTAATGAGTTGAACATATACGATATGACACGATACGACCCGACTCGTTTGACTTGATTGATTTTATATAAATATTTAAATATAAATAATATCTATAAAAAATTAAAAATTAACTACAAGTCTAAAATTACAATCCAAACAAATATGATCCACATATTGTAATAATATATTAAAATTACATCTCAAATATAATAAACAAAACACACATAGTAAATATATTAACGTTACAATCCCAAATATAATAAAAACACATATAAACAAATTTAGAGCTTCAAGAATGAGGTGGAGAATCCTCTTTGCCCTTGTTGTTCTCAAACTCCATTACATCTTCAATTAACTCATCCAATTTAACTTTTTCTTCTTTTTCTATTAAAAAAAAAGTTTTATATCAAATAATATTATTGTATTGAAAAATTACAATTATTTATTCAATGAGATAAAACTAATATTACCTTGCTCCTCACCATATAGTCAATCTCTAGTGTAGACTAATGTTTCAACAATATCTGCTTTTAGTGCACTCTTAAACTGATCAATGATACGTCCACCAATACTATAAGTAGATTCAGATGCAACTGTAGAAACTGAAACACTCAAAATGTCACGAGCTATACAAGCAAGATCAGAATAACAAAATTCATTTTCTTTCCAAAAGGAAAGAATGTCGATCTTTGCATTTCTATCTGCCCTAGGCTCATCCAAGTAAAGTTTCAATTGGCTTTATTGCCTATGGATAGTAAGATCATCAGGTCTAAATGAATCAAATTCCTCTACACAATAAATAAATAAAAACACTTCAAGCCAATATGTGATTTGAAACAACAATATAATATAAATCATTAAACAAAAAATATTATTTGATATTACCTGAAGTACTTGTTTATTAATCGAAAACTGACTTTTCGATCTACTAAAAGTGCTATCAGAAGTCGTGGTAGAACATGTAGGAGCACTAGAAGAACAATATTCCATGAAAAAAAAATGACATTTTGCTTCGAACATTCATATATTCTATGGAACAATCTCCATAAAGTTTTGCATAAGAAAAATCAATAAAATTGAGCTTGTATCGAGAATCCAATATAACTCCTATAGCCAACAACACATTAAACTCAGACCAATATTTCTCAAACTTAGCAAGCATTTTATCAGACATTTTTCTCATGTAGTCATCTTCACCCTTAGAGTACCATTTTAATGTAAAATAAATCAAAAACACTGCTGAAAAATACAGATTGGTTGTAGGGTATTTGGTCCCAAAAAAAATCACAAGTGGATTCATAAAAAACTTCCAATAAACTGTTAATCTTCTCTAATTTTTCCCACTCAGATGCTGATGGACAATGCTTAAAATTGGAATCAGTCAATTCCAAATGACTAAAGGCACGACGATAAAAAAGAGCAATTTGAAGCATAAGAAAAGTAGAATTCCATCTAGTGGGGACATCTTGTCTCAACCCTTTCTTACTATCCAAAGACATTTGGTTTGTTGAATCTAAAAATTTTACTTACCTTATTTGTGACCCTTTGACATACTTGATACTTTTACGAACTTTTTGGATAGCATAATCAATCTCTTTTAATCCATCTTGTACTACCAAATTCAGAATATGAGCACAACAACGAAGATGAAAGAACTCACTATCACAAACAAGAGCTTTCTTAATGTTCAATTGAGTTCTTAACAACTCCACTGAAATATCATTAGAAGAAGCATTGTCTAAAGTCAATACAAAAATCTTGTGTTCAATTCCTCACTCACATAGCAAATTATAAATTTTTTTAGACAAATATATATCATTATGTGGTGGTGGCATAAAAGAAAAGTTCACAACCCTTTTCTGCAGAACCCATTTCTTATTCAAAAAATGTGTTGTAATGCACATATAACCATCAGTGGTTATAGAAGTCCACAAATCATATGTTAGACTAATCCTACCAAGAAAATCATTTAACATGCATTTAATCCTTTTTTTTTCGATGATATACCTTAAGCAAATCAGCCTTGGCAGTATTCCTAGAAATAATCGGAACATCTAGACGCAAATATTATAACAAAGATCTCATCCCAAAATATTCAACAAACCGAAAAGACAGTTCATACTTCACAATAGCGGCTACTAAAATTTCTCTATATTGTTCAGTATTAAATTAAGCACTTACCAAAAGAGATCTACTATTTTGTGATAACATCATCTTACCAATATCTCGTGAACTTCTCCTAGGGCATGTATCAATGTGACACTTCATATTTCCGGTTCCATATTTGCTCGCTGCCATGTAAATAATTTCACATCTTGCACTTAGCTCGTGGCTTGCCATCCTTGTTCTCAGAATCAGGAATCATTTTTAAAAAATTCCATACGCTTGACCTTTTCCTTTGTTTTGCTTTAGATTCCTCATTTTGAAAACTTTCTGAATCAAGCGGGTCCAAATCAATCATATCATCATTTTCACTTGCTGCCAAACTCATCTGAAAAGAAACAACAAAAACAAATGTAAATTCTAGACAGACTTGCATTTATGTGTGGTGCGTATTTATAATGTATAAATTAATATACATATATTAGAAGACAATCATTGCATCCGTAATAAATTCATTGTAATCTGATTGGACCAATAATATCGATTGGACCCATAAAAAAGAGAGGTGAATTTTGACATGTCTTCTTGCCCACAAAAATATCGATACTGACTAACTAATCAATCTCAGTGGAGAGTGGATGATTGATTTGAATATAATGGATTTTTAAGGTCATGGAAGCACAACTTGTAATCTGGTATAAATTCATTGTGAGGGGTGGCTGCCTTGGTGGCCCTTTACCCTCCAAAATGACCAATAATAATATCTTTGACCACTAAAGCAAATACATATATATATAAAAATAATATTCATGGTTTCAAATACAACAGCCCTACTCTTTTGTTTGGTAAAGGAGATGATCATGTTGGAGTACATGAAACAACCTAAATTTGTTAGAATCCCACTTTCACCCTCCATTGAAAGTTGGAAAACCCATAGCCTTTGCTTATGATTTGGTTGAATTTATACTCAATTTTGTAACAATTTTTTTTCAATGTATGGCATTGTAGAGTCGGGAAGAAACTTACATATTTAATAATAAATTCAATTACTTAAATGGGTTGTGGCCCTTTAGGCTATAAAAATATATGGGCTTGGATTAATTTTTTGGCATGAAGTCTAAATTCTAATTTTCTAATATATATATATATTTTTTATATATATATGAGATATATATTATATGCTAAAAGATGAAGATAACATTAAAATTAAAAAGACACTGAAACAGGGTTGTGTTTGGGATGGTGCATTTGAAGAAATCTAATTGCCTTAAATTGATTGAACTTGGAATTAGTATTTATTTAGCAATACACAATTCAAATAGTCCAGAGAAAAATATATTGTGATTAATACAGATTATTCCAAAATATATTTCACAATCCATAAAATTAAGGAAAATATATTTCAAAAAAATTCTCATTCATCAAATTTGTAAACTTTGGATCAGTACATTTTTTCAATCATCAAAGATACATCTCGGCTGGATTTACTTATAGTGGGCAACGAGAGTGGGCAATGCAAGTGGGCGGCGAGATGCGTGAGTCTGCGATGCTGCGTGGGTACTTCGCAGTCTCTGTGTGGGCGACGGCCAAGAGGGGCGGCGACTCAGGCTGGAGGGGGGGCATTGGGCACTGGGCAGCGTATGGACTTGGAGCCCGGTGAGTCACCAAGAGAGCTGAGGGAAAGGGAACCAGTGTTATTTGACTATTCATGACATAAGGAGAGGGAAAAGCGATGGAGGAGAGAAGAGGACTTATCGTCGGCGTCTTCTGTGGTGTTTTTGGCGGGATGGCGTCTAGACTTGGAGAATGAAGAGACCAACTTGATCACTCGAATGAGCTGAGAGTAGAGGACTGGAGGAGAGAGGCAGAGAGCACAGCAATTCGAAAATGAGGGGGGGAAGGGGGGCGGCGTGGGTTATTAGAATTTAGAGCTTGGGTTTTTTTTTTTTTTTTCCAGTTGTAGGTCTTAAGGGTAGAAATGTAATTTTAATATTTATAACGGGTTGATCAATTAAGAAATCGTGTCTTAACGGGTCAACTCGTTTTGATCCGAATCTGTTAAGACCAAACCCTAACCCGCTTTTATTGTGTCGTGTTTGTGTTGAGTTAACGGGTTGTGTCACATATTGCCACCCCTAGTTCACACTACATGGTAACATGCTTTGAAGAAAGTCATTTGTTATTAAGAATTTTGCTCAATGTTTTGAAATTTGTTCCGCTAATCATTTCAATTGAAGTACTAAAATAAAATATTTCAGAATTGGTGTATTCCGGTATACCGTTTCTAGATTAACTATATATTATATATAAATATTTATAAATATATATAAACTAACAACTAATAGAATAAATATATATATGTAAATGTGTATCATGTATATATGTATATATATATATATGAAATCATTAAAGATTTATAAAATAAATATACGTTGAAAAACTACAAACTTAAGTTGAGACACAAAAAATAAAGAAAAAAAATAAAAGAATAGAGAAATTATTAATAATGATGGGACATATTTAAAGTTATATAAAAAATAAAATTATATAAATACATTTTATATTCTAGAATTAATTAAATACCATCTAGATTTAAAATTTACAAAAGTCTCATGCAAGCATAAGAAAATTACAAAAATATTAGGAAATGAAATAGCACTCGAAATGTCAATTCCGGCTGAAATGGCCGGAATTTGTTCGAAATGGTTGAAACAAACCTGAATGGGCTGAAATTTGGAGTGAAATAGAATAAAGAGGTATAGTGTACTGAATATTACATTGAAACAGAAAATATCGGTCGAAATGGAATGGAACGAAATTTAAAACTATAATTTTGCTACACTGCTGCCCACAATTCACGGCACACCGCTATCATTTCTATTTTTTTTTTTAAACTCATGTTTCAATCCTGCCTCTCCCATTTTGAATTTGCACTTTTTTCCCCCACCCCTGCATCTCCCTTCCCCTGCGTTCTCCCCTCCTCAACTTGACTAGTTGTTCAAAGTTTTTCAAACTCAAGATTGATCGACAAAGTTATAAAAAAAAATATTGATCTGAATTGATTCTCGTTGTCTTTAATGCTGTGAAGTTTCTTCAAAAAGTCCATCAAAGAGGTGGAAGAATCTCTAGACTGAAAACTTAGGAAACAACGTCCCTGATCTAGAAGTAGAATTCCGAACCAATATTGTTTCCTGCATGCATTTCCCATTTCAAATATCACTTTGTTCTGATCTTCATGAAAGTAAGAAATGTCGGTACAACAATACTTGGAAAGCATATGCTATCTCAGAAATCGAAGACGCCCTCAATGCCACTGTTAGGGCCAAGTCCCCGATCCCATCCTCTTCATCGTAGTTCTCTAGCTCTTTCTCTCTTCGCTTCTGTTTGGTTTCGAAGAAAATGCATACAAAATCACAGTATGATTAATTTTCAGCTCCTAATAGGACCGCCCAATTTAATTTATTTGAGATCTTTATTTTTGTTCAACGAAAGCTGAAGAATATAGGTTTTGGAGCTCTGGTTTCTTCCATTTTGCATGATTTTCTCGGTAACCGAATGTTCGGTGAGAGTTTTCCCACTGAGACAGGGAGAGAGTAGCTCCTCGAGTATCCTTTCTTCTCTAAAGGGAAAGAAATGGCTAAGAGAGTAATGCTACGTATAGTTATTATTTAAAAAATATATTATAAGTTTAATTAATTTTATCTTTAATTTTTTTTTAAATTATAATAATATTTTTATTAAAATGATACTTTTTTTATTTAATAAAGGATTTACACATATAGTCTTTAAATAGAGATTACAAATAGAATTTCTTGTGTAAAGGGAAGGGAGTAAAAACCGTGAGTTGGCATGAGCATTACTATGCATCATCCTATACACCACACACTAATGTGTTTTTTATTTTATTTTATTTTTAAATTTTTTTTTTATTTAACTCTTCTTAAAACATTTATATTTTTTTATTCATCATCCATATAATACACATTTAATAAGAAAAAAAAATATGGTGTGTGGTGTGTAGGATAATGTAAAGATTAATTCAGTTGGCATACCCAGTTTGTTTGGGTGTGCGGTGTGATCCTACAAAAATCGGCTGAAGAATAATTTATATAATATATTTTTTTTTTATCCAACCTAATTTTAACTTCTCAGACCTAAGGTGGGATGTTACTCATATTAAAATTTTTGATCTAGAGGGTTAAAGGCTCAACTATTATCCTATAGTTTTAGAATTGTTAGATAAGTTTGGTTAAACGTATAATCTTTATTATCATAATATTTTTTTGTTCCTACTAGAATTCTTCAACTCGAAAACTCCAAATCTTGACGCTTCATTTTTTTACATAAAAATAAATAAAATGAGGATATTGAAAGATGCTACTCATCATCTCACACCATACATCTTACATATTTTTAAAAAAATATGTAAGATATAGAATTATTCTAGATGATGGGATCCTCTTCCTCCCTGGAAACTCAATGTCCTTGACGGCAATGAGATTTGATCGGTACTTGTTGGGCAATTTGGATTGTAAGAGAAAAGAGAGAGCACTACAGTGCAAAACAGCCCAACTTGCATTTTAAGGCCCCTCCAATTTCAAACTAACTAACCAAGGGCTTAAAAGGTTGCAAAACCTACCTGACCCAAGCTTACATGAGTTCCGACTCTAAAGTCTTCCTCGTTTATATTCATAATTTTTTTCAATTTATTTTATTTTATTTTATCTAATTATTATAATTTTTTTAAATTTTATATAAAATAAAATAAACAATTCTAAATTTTTTAAATTACAAAATAAAAATAATATTAAAAAATATATTCTAACAATATTTTATTCAACTTTTAACTTTAATCTCAATTCGTCTCATCTGTGACGTCATTTCAACTCTGCAGTATGTAATTAATTTTGATGTGTAATAATACATCATTTATTATAAAATCTATTGTAGTTAATTAAAATCTTTTACGTAAATAAATATACTGAAGTTCCGTAACAACGGTGTATTTAGTATGTTAATAAACAAATTTACAAATAGTATTCTTTTTTCAATTTTATGTTTGGTCTACCAATATCAAAACCACCTTTCGATCTTCATTGCTAATCAATTTTTGTGTTTGAAAATTTCTCTTGCTTCGTTGCCCAGAGAAAAAGGGAAAAAAATCCCTCGTCCCCCCACTTGAGAATAGAAAGAAATCTACATTTGTAGAACAGATCTAACGAGACCACAAATTCTTAAATCAGTCACCAATCAATCAATCAATACAGTCTAATCTAAATTCGCACGGAACCTCATTTGAGAAATCCTTTTTATTAAAATTACATATCTCATAGAACAAAGGAAAAACCCAAAAGGCATACGGAATACATATAGGTATCATTCTTGCTAGTCTAGCGAGGAATCCTTTCCAAAGTTTCTTCTATCCGCCTGCATAATATAAATATAAATATATATATATATATAACATTATAATATATGGATTTCTTGAGCTACGTACTATTTAGCCTCACGACAACTCCTTTCTTGACTTTGTGGTAAAAAATAAAAAAATAAAAGCCATGAGACTTGAGAGTGGTTGGCCACCATGTGATTTGTTTTTGTTTTTACTTTTTAGGTTGTAAAAATAATAATAATTAGATTGATTTTTCTAGTAAAAATGAACTTTGGGTATTTTAGGAATTTTAATCTGTTTCCAATCAAGGCATTCTCTGTTGTCACCAAAAAATAGGATCGAATGTCTTAAGAATAGGAATATTAGGAATGGGAATATCCATTTCAGAAGCCAAATGTATAGGGAATTTTGCTATGTCATGCATTAATAGTTGGAACTCAAAAGGCGAAAGCGACTACGAGTCTGAGGTTACTACAAGCTTATCTAGAGTTGCAAAAATCTCGCATGCTTCCTATAGTCCTTTAATTATTTTCATGAGCAAACTAAAGACATAAGTGGCCAGCCTACCTTTGTTCAAGGAGATTAGAAATTCGACTTTGGGTTGGGAATAAAGCATGGCATAGTTGGCAGGAGAATGCTTCCACAGATATTGTTGCATATTTCCCATTTTGAAGGTTGTACGCAATGAAAATGGAAATTCTGTAAATCTAGTCAAGTTGTCATGATTCGATAAGTTTAAGAGGCCACACTGTATTCTTTACTATGAAAGAGATTTTTAATACGATGTGATATGTGAATTTTGAATAGTTGTGATCGCGTCTAGTGAAGGGAGTAATACGAGATATAGTCATGGGATGTGTAAACACCGTACACTTTATTTAAAAAAGAGTGTGGTCCATATTAAATTTTTTTTTTTATATAGATCTTATATTTATCCACTTTTTTAAGTGAGAATATGCAGTATTTGCACATTCTATGATTATTTTTAAGGCTGTAAGAATTAACTAGAAATTTGACAAACAGGCCCGAACCAAATCGGCTGGTTCGGTTCGGTTTGGGACCCGTTCCTCTTGGACTAAAACCGGTTCGGTCTCAGTTTTATGTTTTTAGGGATTGGACCGGCCATTTTATTGATGAAGAATGAAAAATGCACAAAAGAATTATCAATTTTTGTAAGGTGGAAAACCATAAGGGTGAGATTCTAGGTAAGAAAATTGAAATGTGTTTGATTGAATGGAGAAGCCCAAAATATTTACAATTACACTCAATAATGAAAGTTCAAATAATGAGACAATTTTGTATATCAAAAGAAAGACAAGGAATAGAAAAGATATGATTTTGAAATATGAGTTCTTGCATATAAGTTGTGCTCATATCTTGAACTTGATTGTTTGGGATGGGTTGGTAGAATTTGATCAATCAATTGCAAAAAATAGAGGGGTTATGAAGTACATGAAATCTTCTCCATAAAGATGGACTAAATTTAAAAAATGTTGTGATAGTGAGGATATTACTTGTAAAAGTCACGTATGCTTAGATGTAGCACTCGTTGGAACTCCACCTATATGATGTTGCATGGGACTGAAAAGTTCTAAAAATCATTTTAACGGCTAAAGAATGAAGAATCGGAATATGTTAAGAGTGTTAGAGATGATGATAGTGAGGATGATGATGGTATTAGTGAGTTGTGTAAGGAGTGGCATCCAAGTTAGGCCTTCCAACCAAGGATGATTGGGTTAAGAGTAAATTGTTTGTAAAGTTTCTTAAACTTTTTCATGATGCAACATTGCATTTCTCAAGGGCTAATTATGTCACTTGCAATTCTTTTTTCCTGGAGCTAACGACAATTCAAGATGTAATTAATTTGGAGTGTGTGAAAGAGTCACATAATTTGAAGTCAATGACATGTAATATGAAATCTAAATTTGAAAAGTATTGGTGAAGTTTTGAAAAAATTAATTATTCGTTGTATGTTGAGTTGATTCTTGATCCTCAATATAAAATGAAATTTCTAGCATTTTGATATCTACAGTGGCCTCTGAGTCAGTTTTTAGCACAGCAAGTCGAGTACTTGATCCTTTTCACAGTAGCTTATCTCCACTTATCTTATTGTAGGAGCCCTTATTTGTGCAAAAATTGGTTCTGTTCTTCTTCTGCCTCAATTAGCATGTGCAGTTTAATGGATAATGTTGAGGATTTTGAAAACTTTGATACAGATATGTAGCCTCATTCACTTTTTCTTTTACTGTCTCTATATTGTATATCATATTTTGAAATTGTTTTAGTTATTATGCTTATTCTTTTTTTTTTCCCTTTTGTGTAGAGCTCATGGAAGAAGTTGGAAGTTTTTCGAAACCTATTTATTCAATTGGAGATGATTCATGTAGGTCATTTATTCAAAACCTATTTATTCGAAAACTAATTGGAATTAGTTGCTTGATTTATTTTGATACAATTGCAAGGTTTGTTTGAATGGACTATTGAAGTTGGTGGCTTGGTGCATAGCTCTTTGTTCTGGTTATATTTTTCTTATTGAGTAAATAATTAATATTGGTACTGTCTTTTTATTTTGTAATGTGGACATTTGAGGAGAATGTTACTATTTTATTTTTAGTTTTATTTTGTAATCTAGACTTTGTTTGGCAGCTTGTAATTTGGACTTGTGTGGTAGCTTCTAATATGGACTTGTAAATTTCAAATTTGTAATATGGACTTTCAAACTTGTTTTATTTTATAGCAGATTTTATTTTATTGCAGATTTTTATTTTCTTATTTTATATCAGTTTTATTTATAGCAGATTTTTTTTTTTTATTGCAGATTTTTTATACAACAGATTTTTTTTATACAACAAATATTTTTTACAGCAAATTTTATTTGCAGCAGATTTTTTATAGCAATTTTTTTATAATAGTTTTTTTTTAATGATAAATTGGCACTTGATTAAAATCGAAAAACTGGACCGAAACTGATGAAACCGAAAGTACCGGTTTAGAAGAGTAATCGATACGGTATCAGTTCTTAAAAATGTAAAACCGATATATACTAATTCGATCTCAAAATTTATTCAAAACCGAAACAAATCAAAGTAGTTACACCACTAACTGTTTCTAGCATTTTTCTAGTGAGAGACCTTCTTGAATGAGTATATCTATATAGAGACTTCTAGTATTCTTAATAACAGTTATAGCTTTAGCTTTTCCAACATGGGTGGTGCTAGCGGGCCATCCAACATTGGCTAGTTTGGGTATCGAGAGTACCTGAGGTACTCTCAAACACTCTCATTACTATTCTTTACTTTATTATTACTTTTTACCTACTTTTTCTACTATTCATTACTTTTCACCTACTTTTTATTACTATTCAATATTCTATTATTACTTTTTCACTACTATTCACAAACATTCTCAGATATTTTCACTACCCAAACCAAGCTTTATTGTTGGACGTATGCTAGCACAAATGTGTGGTTTATTTTTATTTATTTATTTATTTTATAAATATTCTTTTAACATTTTTAACTATTAAGGAAAAATTAAAAAATATATAATTTTATTAATAACTATTTTTTTAATCATTAAATAAAAAAACTAAGATATTCGAACGATAATTTTGAACTATAATATTAAGGGGGCTAACTACCATTTTCCTTCCCAACACTTGGATTGGCTCAGGGTCTACAGCGGCTAGGGCCTTCAATTTCTTATGTACAGCCACGTCACAAAAACTTTGAGATGCTAGCCGCATTGAGTGAGCAATTTTGTATAAAGTAGTCTAGAAAAATGGTATGTTAGAAATAGGTGCTCAAGAGTTGTACATCACATATTTATCATTATTAAAGCATATGACTCTGGCCACGGAGGACCTAACAACCAACATTTCTTATTTCATCTTCCAAGCAACATTCATAAATTGAATTGGTCACGAGGAAGAAAAAGTGCGTGACAAGTGACACGTATATGTTAAAGAAAAGAGCATTGCTATACATAAGTCTACACACCACACACTAATATATTTTTTATTATTATTTTTTTTATTTTTTTTTATTTTTTTTTATTTTACTCTTCTTGAAACATTTATATTTTTTTATTCATCATCTATATAATATACATTTAATAAGAGAAACAAATAAAAAAAATAAAAAAAATTATGTTGTATAGTATGTAGACTGATGCAAAATTAATTCTAAAGAAAATACTTTAATTGAATTGGTCAGCTTTATCGTTCACCTTTTGAAGATGACATTTGCAGATTTATATCTGTACCATTTTCTAACCTTAGGGTTGGTATTCTTTGTGCGGAACCACCCATTTCAAAACTCTCCACTCATTCCTGCATTTATTTTTCTTTCTTCGTATAGCAATGTTCGTAGGTTTGATGAGTTCCTGGAAAGTCACACTTGGAGATCAAATATCTATTTTATAGTACACCTCCACATTAAAAAAAAAAAACTTTTTTCCTATTCAAAAACATCTTCAAAAAGTGAAAAATAAAATCAAAGAAGAAAAAGGAAAAAAAAAAAGTTTATTCAGTGGTAATTGAGCAAATAATAAAAAAAATAGATAACTCATTTGTATACATAAACATCTTCAAATGTAAAAATAAAATAAAATAAAAATTAATGGACACTTCAGGATGTTAAGGGAGCCCGCGCTTCCTATAAATGAGTGGATTTCACTTTTTTATAATTATAAACATCATTTTTTTTAATAAAGTATATGTACACCATTTATTATAACGTTTTAAATATTATTATTTAATAGGTATATTCATAAATTTCATTTACTTATTGACCCTTCTTGGCAAATAGTACTAGAATAATATAGAGGAAGCTTAAAGAATTATTACAGACTGTTTTAAGAAGATAATGGAGTCCTTTCCACTATGAAAATCTAGTAAATATTGAGATAATTTGATAAGGGATATGCAACCAAACGCATTGTTTGTTGCGGCCCATTGCGCTAGTTGATGCGTCATTGGTTTTGGTTTTGATGAATTTTATGTGCAATCCAGCTTGGAAGGACTTGAGTGGCACTGAGATTTCTATGAGTATATTAGAGATGTAATGGGATTTAGAATTATATTGATAATCACTTGACTATCTCCTTCAATGATGGTATCAGAAAGACGTCGGTCTGTAGCAAATAGAAGCACGTGTTACTTGTGAAAATGCTAACCCATCATTTTCAACACTAGGGTACACAGCAATCAAAGGTTAAGATCTCCACTACAACAATACAAAGGTATCATTGTCAAAAGGGACACACAAAGGCCTCAATGCCGACTCAATTTGTGGAGTCAAGTGACTTAGGGGGAATGTGTGACTCTTGTGAAAGTAGGATTTTATATAATTCTAAGTGATCTATGATTGATAGCTACGCCCTACTGCCTAAATGTGTAGCTCTTTTTTTCTTTTCACATTGTACTGTTATGTTTGACTTTTTTTTCTTGCATTTTGTGTACCAATTTTCTTATGAATTCTCTCTTATCTTTGTGGGAAACAAATTAGGCTGAGTTTCCATGACAAGTTGCAATCACAATCGCCTCATTTACTCCATTTTTACAGTCCATTTCCCATTTAATTCCAATAGGTATATTGGGTTTGTGTAATACCTGAATTTAGTAATCTATTGTCTAGATTTAAATCATTATTGATGGGATGATTCATAAATAGTAACATCTCACAATCTCAACTTTAATAGTTGTCAATTCGGAAACTGGCAATGACATAGTTTACTAAAATAAATGTGAAATATTTTAGCCACAAAGGAATTTTACACAAAATTAATCCTACAAACCGATTTGACTTAATGCGGTTAATCAGATTGTAAAGTTATTTTTATTATAAAATAAATCTAACTCAGATGGAGCCACGTCAGTTTGCGTAATTATTTTGTGAATGTAGGGGCACTCTAAATAAATTGGGGCAATTGATTTGTGAGAAATGCTACTTATCATCCTCACACCACACACTAATATGTGATTTGTCATTTTTTTTCTTTCTATTTAAACACACATATTTACACATCAATATGTGTGTGTTTAAATAGAATGTCAAAAATAAAAAATTACATGTTGACGTGTTGTATAGAGGATAATAAGTAGAATTTTTCTTTATTTTTTTCCCTCTAAGTAGTGCCGGATCTAGAAATTAAATTTTGAGGGGGCTAGTTATTATTAGAAAATTAAGGTATATGCATATATTTTCATGATGTTGCTGGTTGTAACATATATATAAGACAAAAATATTATAAACATAATTTGAAGTAGAAAAAACATTACCAATATATCTATCAATTAGAGATTTATGATGTACCATAATTAGATAAGAGTTTCTCTTTTTTTAACAAGAAAATCTAATATATTTATCATTAAAAAAGAATACCCAAAGCATTAAAAATAAGAAAAAGCTTGAAAGATACCCAAAGAAGAACAGAAAAAACTTCACAAGTTTTTTAATATATAAGTTTCATGTTTTAAAAACTTTAGAGCCAAAACTTGAAGTTTTAAGAAAAGTTTTCAAAAGATTTGGGAATATATTGTGAATTCTAATAAAACCAAATTCTATGTACTTTTAGTTTTTCTAATAAATAATAAGATTCTTATAATTTTTTGACAATTGAGGATTTTTTTTATTTTTTATATATTTGAGGAGGGGGGTTTCGAATCAAGATCTCCATTTTAGAGACTGCAGGTTTATATCAATCAGATTACAGATCTTTGACTCTAATTAAGAATTTGTTTTATTTAATTGTAAAGGTAGAAATATAATTTTTAATGAATTTCTAAAAGATATAAAGATTTTGTTTTTGGGGTTAGTACTGGCCCTCGCCAGCCCCCTTAAACGATCAAGTCAAAGTCAAGTTTAGATCAAGTCAAATAAGATGATCTCATTTTTGTCTTTTCGTGGTTTGAACAACAATATAAGGGAAAGTTTGGAAATTATTTTTATCTTATCTCATCTCATTTTATTTTATATTATTTTTAGATATAATTTTTTTTAAAATTAATCATTACAATTTTTTCAAACGAATCCTTATAATTTTTCTAAACTCTCAAACAAAAAATAAAAAATAATTTCATTTTTACAAATCATAAAATAAAAATTATATTATAACAATGTTTTAATTTTATAATACTTTTTATTTAACTTTTTCTCTCTCATTTTCTAAAACTCCATAAAATGTTAAACTCAAACTATCTTACTACTATTTATAAAATTTTCATCTTATCTCATTTTTCCAACATTTCGAACCTCCAAAAGAGAAAACAAAATAACCATTTTTCAGTGATCAAGTCAAGTTTTTAGTAACATTGGATTCATTAAAATCCCAATTAATGTATTTAATGACTATGTACGTTTTGAGAACGAACGCATGTAATGTACTGGGAAACCTCAGTGTTGGAAACATACACCCACAGAATATCATTAAACTCAACTGAAATGCTGCAATCGACTAAGCTACATGTAGGATTGGTATTGAGGTTATAGCTAGAGATTGGGAAGGAAGAGTCTCTTTCCTTATCCATTACTTGCAGAAACTTTTGGTGCTCTCCAAGCAACCATTTTTGGGTCTAAGTTGGGGTTAACAAACATCAAACTTGAGAGTGATTCACTTCGAGTTATTCAAGCCATTACAAAAGCTGAAGAGTCGTGGATTAGTTAGTAATTGGATGCTTGTTAGTAACATTAGAAACGAAATCCAAAGATTTCAATATTGGTCAGTTCACCTGCATGTTAGAAGAGAAGCTAATGTTATAGCACATGTTCTAGCCAAAAATGCTTTACATATTTTTGATGTTATTGTGAATATGGAGGCTAGTCCTCCCTATATTGATCTTGTAGAGTTATTGATAACTAAAACAATCTAACACATCTAATGTACCTTCTTTCCGTCTAATATTTTTAGAGGAATGATACTCATCATCATCCCATACCACACACTTTACATATTTTAAAATTATTTATTTTATTTTATTTTATTCTTGTTAAACTAATTGAATTGTTCTACTTATCATCTATATATTACATACTTGTTATAGTAAAAATGAAGAAAAAAAATCTCCCATAAACTACCTTTCACTTATAAAAATAAAAATAAAAATAAAAATAAAATAATAGTAAATATGTGGTGTGTAAGGATGATAAATAAAATTATTCATATTTCTAATGTAAATAAATGTTTTTTCTTAACATCAAGACCACCAAAGTAGCAGTATACTCCTAAACTGGGAGAAACTTCTCAGAAGAAAAGGATCGCAATTGGACCCCCTTGAAGACTACCTCAAATTCAACCTCGGTTGAATTATTAAAGGTTCGACAAGTACTATTTATCAAAATTTAGGCCCCGTTTGTTTACACAAAACCCCTATCTCATCTCATCTCAATCATTACAACTTTTTCAAATCCCCATACAAAAATATAATAAAAAATTCAACTTTTTTAAATTTCAACATAAAAATAATACTAAAAAATATATTCTATTAATATTTTATTCAACTACTATTCAAAACATCTCATCTCATCTCATTTCGTCTGTGTATCCAAGCGGGGCCTTCTACGCTATCTACTAAGATTGTATCATTAAGATAGTCTTACATATCTTAATTTTCTTCTCTTTTTATCGTTACGATGATAAGACAACATTTTGATAAATCTTAAATGTAAAATTAAAAGAAAAATAACGATTATGGTGTTTTTTATAAAGAATAATTGTGATTGGAAGACGGGGAAATCGAAACAAGAAGAAGGGTGAACAACCTACTACTCTAGGTTTTCTTTTCTTTATTTTTGAGAAATAATATTTGCATTGTGCAAGTGCCAAACAATCTTTTTTTTAAAAATCAATAAATTTAGATATGCATGAAATAAATTAATTTTAATAATAAATTTAACTCTTTTTGTATAAAAATTGTGCAATACTTATACATTCACGACTGTCTCTTTACTTATGAGAATAGAAATTCTTGTTCTAATGTCTAAGATAGAGGGGCGCCCACATGAGCAAACCCCTCCTGCGCGCACCAAAGAGCATTACACAGAGGCACTGCATGCACCACAGAGGAGCTGTGCACACCACAGCGGTGTTGCACACACCAAAAAGGTGGTGCAGCGCCACCCTGTTGCTGGTCGAACGCTGTGTCTTGGTGGGGATACGGCTGAGGCTGTTGCTATAGTTGATTGTGAGTGGTTGCGGCTGATGTGTTGCGAAATGGCATTGTTCATGTGAATGGTGCCCTAACTGGAGGTAAAAGATGACTTAGGTCATCTGATACGGGCCTCGGCCCTTCGACCCATTTAAAAAAAAAAAAAAGAGTTGTGCAAATTTTGTGGCCCAATACTAAGAAGTCCACATTTTTTTTTAAGAAACAAAACAATGAAAGTAGCACACCTAAGTTTTGAACCCAAGATGAATAGTGTCCTAACTTGCACCACTAGGCTGCGAGTTTCTCTTGGTATAGGTGGGGTTTTTAAATGTATTTATTATACATTTATTTATTTTTTTAATAAAAAAATACTTTTTTGCATGATTTATTTGTTTAGATACATGATATTTTTTGTTATTCCATAATGTTATATTTCACGTGATCTTTTATTTAATATTTTATATTAAATGTGATTACATGTATGTGTGAATTTAAACATGTGGATATATGCTTATTTTATCAACTATGTATATTAGGCTTGAATGTTTAAACATTAGCCTTACTTTTTTTTACTGATAAAATAGAAAGTTACTACTAAGTAGTTTTAGTTAGTATTGTCAGTGTGAATAATAGGCTAAAAGAATTGCAGTGATCTCAATAAGAACTGTAAATGCACTGTATAGCCAAAGAACTATGGTGACCGCAGTAAAAATTGTAAATGCATTGTATAGCCAAAAGATTACGATGGCCCCAGTAAGAATTATAAATGTATTGATAGAATAAGAAAAGTAGGCTGTAATGGTCTTAAAAGAATCATCTTTGTAGACCGGCCCAATAGGTTCATGTAACCTAAGTAGCTATCTTTGTAGACTGACCCAACAGGTCGTTGTAGTCTGAGTAGCTATCCTTATAGACTGGCCCAAAACGTTACTACAGTTTTAGTAGGTTTTGTCTTTACATGTGACTAAGGCTAGATAGCTACTTAAGATAGTGAGAGTATGGTTGAGATTCAAGAGGATTTGATCTCTCATATAATTTTTAAATTTGCACAAAAATTGTGTTAGAAATTAATAATTAGAAATTATAGCGTAAGAGATGATTATGAAATCTAGAGAATTTTAGGATATTATGACTGGTTTGTATTATTTTTCTTCTAGTTTGGATGGACGTAACATATTTCTTAGGTGTGTGTAATGCCCTTGTTTTTGTTTTCTTTTTTTTTTTTGCGTATTTTGTAGTGAAATGACATCCAATAATATAATTGCCGATTTAGAAATAGGAGAAATTGGATTGAGAGAATTATGATAATTGGTATTGCAAGATTCAATATGTTTTAGATGAGTAGGAGGTCTTGGAGGCCTTAACTCACTCCCTTAATGAGCCCGAGTAAGGCGACTTGGACCAATATTAGAGAGATCATGAAGCCTATATTGAATGGGCTAAGAAGAACCGTTGTGCATGCATTATCTTGTTAAGTAGAATGCATAATGATCTCATGTGTGAGTTCGAAACCTATGACACTGCCCAGAATATGTGGCAAGCACTAAAGACGAAGTTTGGGGGAACTTCTGCCACAAGATTGCGTGGATTGACTATGAGTTTTGACTCTTATAAGATGCACTTTGACTACACAATGAAGCAGCATCTTAGGACAATGTCGACCATGATGTGTAAATTCAAGACGACAGGAAATAACCTGATTGATGAGCAACAAGTCTAGGTAGTGATATGCTCACTACCAAATTCTTGGTAAACAATGAGCCAGAATCTTACGCATAATGAGAACATCAAAGACTTTGATGATGTCTTGCATCACTTGGAGCTTGAAGTTGAGCGCCTAAAGGCTGCAAAGCCCAAACATTCAGCCAATGACTGAGTCTGGTTATCACAAGGCATCTAGGTTGAAGCGTAAGAAGTCCAAGATAGAGGTAGCTGCAGGATAAGTGAAGAGAGGGTTAGGAACTTCTCGGTGCTGCAAGAGAGGCAAGCGTTACAGATAGAATATTTCAACTGCGGAAAGAAAGGCCAATTCACTCGTGATTGCACAGAGCGAAGAAGGTACACTCTGACTATTCTCGCATTATTTTTGCAACTAGCCATGTGATGGTTGCTCATTCCTATCTTATGTGAATTGTTGATCTAGGAGCGACCGAGTACATAGCGCGAGATTGGGTCGGTTTTGTGGAGTATCGCCACATTCAAGCTAGAAGTCATGATATCAAGGTGGGGAGCAGAGCTAGAGTGAAGGTGTTGGAACTTGGTAACTATAGGCTGGACTTGCAAGGTAGCTGCACTCTATTTCCCCGCGATGTGCTATACGCTCCCAAGATCCGACGAAACTTACTTTTTGTAGTTACTTTATTAAGATTTGGTTTTCAGATTGTATTTGAAAACAATGGTGTTTTTTTATATTTGAGCAATATTTTTTATGGTTATGTTTTTCTATCATACGGTTTTATGATAATGGATTGAGATTATTTAAGTATGAATGAGTCTATTACTTTTTCTTTTTACATCTGATAATTTGGATCCATATAAATAGCATGATAGGCTTGGCCATATAGGGTAAGATAGAATGACTACGTTAGTTAGAGAAAGCCTAATAAGCAATCTCGTAAAGGTCACGTTACCCACATATGAACATTATCTTATAAGAAAAGTTAAAAGAAAACCGTTTGAAAAATTCATTAGGGCCTCATTGCCATTGCAATTAGTCTACTCAAACATCTGTAGTCTAATAAGTGTGAGGGCAAGACACAGAGATGTCTCCTTCATCATATTTATAGATGATTTTTTACATTTTGGCCATATCTACTTAATCTCCTATAAGTCTGAAGCATTTGAGTGCTTTAGGCGATATCTTATAATGATTGAGAATCAGTTAGACAAGAGCTTAAAAATTCTGAAGACTGACCGCAGACGTGAATATCTCTCTAAATAATTTAAAAGGCTCTATGATGAAAAAAGAATAAAAAAACAGTTGACGATACCAAGTACGCCGCAACAAAATGACATGACAGAAAGAGAAATCAAATACTACTTGAGATGGTTAGGTCAATGATGGTGCAAGCAAACCTACCAATTTCATTTTTGAGATGCACTTTTGACTGTTGCCTACATTCTTAATTGAGTGCCCTCCAAATCAGTATTTTCCAACCCATATAACCTATGGACCAGCAAGAAACTCAATTTGAGTAACTTGTAGCCATGGGATTTAACAAATTTTGTTCACGATGTTTCTCATAAATATGAAAAGTTATCCCTAGAGAAAATAAGTGTATCTTTATAGGTACTCAGAAAAATCAAAAGGGTATGTGCTAATACGAGAACAATCTAATGAAACTATTATTGAGATTGAATCATGAGATGTGAATTTCATAGAGGATGAGTTTCTGAGTAGGGGTGAGGCTTATAGGAGTTTTGAACTCCATGACATTATGGTAGGGGTGGCAATATGTGATACGATTCGTTAACCCAATACGAACGCGATACGATAATAACGAGTTTGGATTTAGCCTTAACGGGTTTGAGTCAAAACGGATTAACCCGTTAAGACACGATTGTTTAACGGGTCAAACCATTATGACCTGTTATAACCCATCATGACCCGTTAAGAAAGTTAAAGTTACAATTATACCGTTATACCTAAAAGTAAAATTGTTGAAATTTTAAGTTCGATATTTTAATTGTTTGGATTGTAATTTTAGACTTATAGTTATTTTTATATTTTTTTTATAGATATTGTGAATTTAACATTTATATAAAATTATACTAAACATTAATCAGGTCAAACGGGTTAATTTCAGATCTGTTCAACCCATTTACATAAACAGATTGAAATGGGTCGTGTCGTGTTAACTTATTTCATAGTATTTACTAAGGAGCTGACATGATACAATTCGTTATGTTAGTGAGTCGTATTAAGGTTTGAGATTTTAACACAATAAGCTTAACGGATCGTCTTCGGATTGATCAATATAGTATAATATATATACCTTGACACGACCCATTAACACGATTTGACACCCTTAGATTATGGGTTAAGAGGAAGGTACTCCAAAAGGTTTAGTTGAGAATGAGGAAGAAATGCCTCAAATTCCTACAAATTGTGAGAGTAACTTGTCTCTGAGTGGGAGCTTGCCACTTGTAAATCAACTACAATAACCTCAGCTGCGTAGAAGCATGTGTGAAAGTGTTTCCCGTCATTATTTTGAGATTAAAGGGGTTTCATGATAGCTTTGCAAAATGATGATGAGCCTAGAAAAATTCATGAGGCTCTCTAGTCTTCTACTAAAAATAAGTTGATGAAAGCACTAAATGATGAGTTAGAGTCTATGAGGACTAACCAGGTTTGGGATCTGGTAGATCTACTATTAGGGTGCAAGACTATTAGAAACAAATAGATTCTAAAGGTGAAGTGCAAGTCGGATGAATCAATAGAAAGATACAAAACTCGCTTAGAAACGAAATGATATACCTAACATGAGGATATAGACTATGAGGAAACTTTTTCATCAGTGGTAAGGTTTACCTCAATTCTTCTAATTCTAGCTCGTATATGGATTTGGAGCTCTATTAGATAGACGTTAAGACAACATTTCTCAATAAAAAACTAGATAAGGAAATCTATATAGATCAACTCACGAGTTTTATAGTCAAAGGTTAAGAGCGCAATATGTGCAAACTCAAACAATTTAAATATGGCCTAAAACAATCATCTAAACAATGGTATCTCAAATTCCATCGAACCATTTTCTCGAATGAGTTTACGATAATCATGGAGGACCATTGTATCTATGTCAAAAGGTCCAAGAAGAGTTTCATTATGTTGTCATTATATGTTGACGACATACTACTGGCTGGAAATAACAAATAGTAGTTATCCTTCAATTTTGAGATGAAAGATATGGGTGAGGCAGAATACATTTTGGGAATTAAGATTTATTGAGATCGAACAAAGAAACTTTTGTATTTGTCCCAACAGACTTGTATAAAAAAAGTTCTCGAGTGCTTCCAATGAGTGAATATAAACCCATTGACACTCCTATTCCTAGATGCGAGAGCTTTTTCAAAGAGATGTGTCCTAAGACTCAAAGAGAAATGTAAAAGATATGTCCCTTATGCTAATGTTGTGGGCAACCTGATGTACACAATGATATGTACTTGGCCAGACATGTGCTATACAGTTGGCTTGGTGAGTAGATTTCAATCTAACTCTGAATTGTCTCACTAAAAAGAAATCAAGAGAATTCTGACATAGCTCAAGGGAATTGCAAACATGTTATGCTATCAAGGTCCGGATTTGCAATTGAGAGGTTACAGCTATACTGATTGAGGTAGTGACCTAGATAAGCGCAAATCAACCACTGGGTATGTATTTCTGCTCAATAATGATGCCATTAAATGAAGCAGTTAAGAAACAATCCTGTATAGCATTATCTACCATGGAGGCAGAATACATAGCTTGTTTAGAAGCAGTTCAAGAATTTGTTAGTTACGAAAGTTCCTTAAGCATTTAGAAATTGGCACGGATACTTTAGATTCGGTGACAATATTGTATGATAGCATAGTAGTTCTCCCATATGCTAAGGACTCAAAGTATCATGAAAGAACCAAACAGATAGATATCAGATATCACCGCATCAAAAGTATGGTAGCACAAAATGAAGTGGTCATGAAACACATTTCTACGAGTCACATGGTTGCTAATCCCCTGATAAAACCTATAACAAGAAATGTTTTTGTAGCTCATGTTAGGAATCTAGGATTGCGTAGATTGTAAATGTAATTTGTGTTTTCAGTTGACATTAAGAAATAAACTTTCATTTGGGATATTAATGTAATATGATTTATTCAATTCTTGTCTTTATTGTAGTGTTTTCCAAACACACACAAAAGTTATATCAATAGGTTTAGATCGGTTCACTCACATGAGCGATCGCCTCTGGCTCTTGAGTAGCGAGTGGAGATGAGACATTGTATCCCTAGATAGTTGTCCAAGGGGATAAGTCGGTTGATACAAAGATATGTCGCTTTAGTAGGAACTAAGATGAGGTCAATTGTATTGAGAGGACCATGAATGGGTACCTTACAATCTATGTAGCCTGTGATTAGCCAGATTATGCGAGATCCTCTTTGAAGCCTTGGAGATGAGCAAATGAAGGAACTCGGGTTAGACTAAAATTTGTACAGTGTTGATTTAAACATATACTCTTTTAAGGAAGAGAAATTACTGTAGTATGGATTTCATACATGTGTTTATTTGACCAAATAAATAAGTGAGTAAATGGTTCTATTCTTTCTTACTGTGTGAGTCCAATGTTTTATTAAGTATCCTTTATTTACGTTTGACTATGTCATAAGATGAAAGTTGTGATTTATGCTACTTTGGCGTGCTGTCTATGGCCATAATTGATATGGCTTAAAAAGGCATTATTAGGAATGCAGTTCGACCAAAATTGAATGACATGAGGGCAAAGAGAAGACTAAACGACATCGTATCTTCGATGATATTTGTTGACGTTGAACTGTGATGCTATATATTGATAGCGACTAAGGTTGTAAACACATCGAAATAATTTAGAGGTTGTCAAGTATTGTTCTGAGTTTTTTATGAACTCAAGAGGGTTCATAAATATTTGTTCTGATGCGATTGTATGAGTCTAGAACATGACAAGACCCTTTAGGGATATTGCTATGCTGGTCTTTTTTAGGAGGGATTTAGTATAGTGCTCACACCTTTCTTTTTACAGGTGTGCTTGGTGGTCTCACTACCTATTTGACTATATGAACAAAATTGAAAACATTAGAGACATGCAGGCTTGGACTCATGCCCACTGTATTTGCGTGGGAGATGTAAGATGGAAGAGCGCCCACATGGCAAACCCCTTCTATGCCATAACGGGCCACGACATGTAACATGTGACTTAATAGCCAAGTGTTACATGCTTGGCCAAGTGTTACATGCTTGTGAATAAAAGTGGCAACGACCACTTTATTTGGCCTTTAAGGCCAACCGTATGAGATGTGATGATTTGCATAATTTAGTATATTTTGTCACTTCTTAATTTTAAACTTTCGTATAATTTTATTTATTTTTGTTATTTTTGGCTTCATTGTTATCATTTAAATTTATTTCAGATTTGAAGAAAAAGAAAATCC
>QEOT01001281.1:352232-478986 GCA_003123785.1 Pterocarya stenoptera
TTTTATTTGAAATTATTAATAAAGGAGTTATGCATTTTAGTTCAACCTATTTATATGAAACAAACGGGTTTAAATGAGTCGTGTCGTGTTAAAAGAGTTCTAATTTATTATTAAACGAATCAAAATGGATAACATGACACAACCCGTTATCTAAATGAGTTGGGTTAGGATTTGAAAGTTTGACACTTTTAACTTAACGGGTTGGGTTCGGATTGACCAATATAGTTGAATATTCATGGCCTGATACGATACGAACACGATCTGAAAATATGATTTGCCACCTTAATATATATATATGTAATTTGTAGTTATTTTTCTTATATTTAGATGTTTTATTCTTTTTCATATGTTTGAGATATTGTCCGGTTTTAATATTTGTATTTTTAGATTTTATTGGTTTTAAATAATTTTTATTTTTATTTTTATTTTTGTACAATTTGCAATTTCTTGTTTTCAATTTGTATATTTTTTTCATGTGACATGACAAGTGACATTCTATGTCAGCATATTTCGCTATTTACCATCGAAAGGTTAACATAAGGATTGATTTGACTAAACTCGAACCTACATAGGGTAAAAAAATTAAAATTATTCTAATAAGATAGGAATTAGATAGAAGAGAAATTTTCTTTGTAGTCTTTATTTAGAGAATGTATGTGTAAATTTTTTATTAAATGAAAAAAAAATATTATTTTGATAAAAATATTATTATAATTTTAAAAAAATTTAAAGATAAAATTAACTAGATTTGTAATATAATCTCTATTTTGAACTTAGCCTAACATTGCTCATTTAAATTTACTTTATTCTCATCTTTAATTTCTGTGTAAGAATCACAAAATCAAAATTTTAGAAAAATTCTTGGGTTATTCGAAAGTAAAATTTTACTCCATTTATATATTGTCAGTCAGGCTGCGGATTTTAATATACACAAAAATTATATGAATTTAGAACTAGTTGACACTAATCCATTGTATATACATAGATGACCAATCAGTGTTCACGTATTCAAGATGCCAAAGAGCCTCCGGTCCTTCTATTTTTTTTCAAAACGTCAACTCAGACACAGAAATATTTTGTTGGGTTCAGTGAATGGTGAAACATCTTGGGAGTTGGGACCGAACGAGAAAATAAACAGTTCGGAAATGTGGAAACTTTTCAAATACTCAAAACAGGCTGCTGCGGTCATCTCCTGTTGGTGTTTTTTCTTCTCTCTCTTTTGTTTTTTCCTTCCATGAAATAATAAAATCAACGAAATCCTTTTTCTCCTGACCCTTTAAAAGAAGATTCCAAACAAATAGTGATAAGGTTTCGACATTTCAAGACTATCCACAACTGCCGAGAAAAAAAGATGAGAAACTCTCGGAGATTTCTTGTTGCCAAAATGTCAACTCAGACAACATAATTCTGCCTTAGCTATCTGAATCGTGTTCTTACTTCCCACCTTATGGTCTTAAAGAATCTGAAAGGAAGGAACGAGGAAATTAAACATCCATCCATGCACTTGTTAGTGGACTCAACAAAATTTGATTAAAATTTAGTTAATCAATTTTCAACAATACCAAATAATAGATTCTCTAAATCTATCATTATTCTATTAAAATATTGATTTTGACTTTTTCATTTATTTTAATTCCAATTGTAATTTGAATACTTATTTGTTATTAAAAAAATACACATTAATTTTTTAATATCGATATTAGATTTTAAAAGAAAAAATTGACATTAACTATTAATAATATTGTAAAACTAGAACTTGAAATACTCCAGCAAGATGATATCACGTCATTAAAATGATGACTGGTGGAGACTGGCGACTTTTTATGGTTGAGTTTGAGATTTGGATGCTTCGTGCTTTTGAGATGAAGAAGAATTTTCTGGAGTTGTGAGCTCACACGAAACGAATAGTATGCAGGAGAGGAAATTGTATAAATTAAGTTGAGGCTAGCAACTTAGACTCAACAGATATGGCTAGTGAAAATGATTAAAGTTAAAAGTACTGTAGTTTTGTTGAGTCAACTACAGCGAGTTTTTATACAATTTAGTTAAATTTTGACCAAAATATAACTTTGCTGAGTCAACTACTGGTGCTCTTACTGGAGATAAATGGAAAAATAAGAGGAGAGAATGAGAAGTGAAGGATGCATCAATGTTTACACAGCCAACTAAGCCACTCTCTCTCTAGAGTCTCTACTCACTCCCTAGTGAAGCCCCACTCCTCCCTAGAGTCTTCCCTATACAGTGAAAATCCCAACTCAGAACTTAGTTACAATCTACACCTGAATGGAAATGGATTTCCTAATATCACAAACTTAAGCTCTCTCTTGGCAAGATCTCAAGTTAGAACTTGCAGTCGAAGAAAAAAAAAAAAACATCAGAGCTAGCATTGGTAGGGCATCTAGTTGTAGCAAGCCCTTTGAACAAATTTGTAATTCATGCAAGCATTAAAGCTACATGAAATTTCATACAAAAATTCTTAATAGAAGAATTGGATGCAAATTTGTTCTTATTCACTTTCTAATCCCCTCAAGACATACAGAGTTCTCAACCAAGCTCCATGGAGCCTCAAAGGACACCTGCTCATTCTTAAACCATGGCCACCTAGTTCTACACTGCAGGAAATTTTTCTGAATCACTCAACCTTTTTTGTGCAGATACATGGCCTCCCACTGGACCATATGACTCATGACAATGCTACACATATTGGGAAAGCTTTGGGCAACTTACTAGAGGAAGAAGAAGACACACAATTAAGAATTACAGGTAGGAAATTTATTAGGATAAAAGTTGAGATTGGCATAACCTTTCCATTGAAACAAGGATTCACTCTCACAAGAGCCTACAACATAGATACTTGGGTTTCTTTCAAAAATGAAAGGTTGTTGGATTTTTCCTATGCTGGTGGAAGATTAGGCCATTCTCAAATTTTCTATACTTTCCTAAAATCTATTCCCACACATCTTTCATTCGTTCCATGGCTCTGAGCTGAGAACCTCAACCCGCCACTATCTCAAACAACCCAAACTACAAATCCACAAATCCCAAGCCAAGCAGAAGAACCACATCCAATCCTCTCCACTAATCGATTCTCAACAACCCCTCTTCAAAGTAGGTCTCTTCCACAACATCATTCGGATCTCAACATCCCTACCTCACAGTAAACTCTTATAACTAGAGCAACCCATCAGATCCAGAAGCAACAATTCTCAACACAAAATGCAAGAGAAAAAGGAAAAATGGTGGAAAATATACAAGAAATACCAGGAAAAAAGGTTCCCAAAGTCTCAATCGAAAGAACTCACTTATAGAAAAAGCCAAGATAGCATCGGTTTGGCTTTCAACCACTTGCTGATCTAGCAGTCAAAAAACTCTCAGCACTTGGCAGTTCCGATGCACTTTCTGGCAATCCGAGGCAATGAGCTACTGTTGCACAATACTTAGGATAGGTTTGGGGGGTGAGAATTTTGTGTTTTATTTTAAAGTTTAAAATATTATTTTTTAGTTTTTGGATTTGAAAAAATTGAATTGGGATTTGAAAAAGTTGTATTGAGATTTGAAAAAGTTGAATTGTTTATTATATTTTGTATGTGGATTTGAAAAATGTGTAATGATGAGATGAGATAACAATTTTGTGTGAGATGATAGATGATTCAACTCTGGCTTTCATGCTATTGGAAATGCAATTCGAATCTACAGGAAAAATTAAAAAAATATAAGGAGCATCCAAGGTCCACCCCGTACCTCAGGTCACACTCAACCATGTCTGAAAAATCCAAAAAAGCTGAAGAGGCAAGCTAAAAAATGTCTTCACTAGCTAAATAAAGGTAATAATTTGGAATTGCAGAGGACTCACCCTACCCAAAGCAGTCCAGCCTATAAGGGCAAATACTAGAAAATATAATTTGGTTATCCAGATATTATCTTTTTGTTGAAAATCATGGTGCCTGCAGAACACACCTTATCTATTGTGATTAGTCTTGGTTTTCACAATTTTGTAAATTGTCTAGCCTCATGGAACAAAGGAGACCTTCTGCTTTTATGGCATCTGGGTGTAGATATTGAGCTTGTTAATATTAATATGAAAGCTATAAATATTTTGATGTACTTTGATCCTCCCTATCACCCTTGGCCCGTTACATTTGTATATGCCCTTGCTTAGTGGCACTTTAAAGCAAATTTGTGGAAACTTTTGGATTCAATATTCAAAGCATTTCTAGGAACATGGTGTTGTATAAGAGATTTCAATGACTTACTCAACCAACCTGAAAAATTCAGGGGCTCCCTTTCACATCTACCTCTACGAGAGGATTGAGGGACCTTATGGAAAGTCATGCATTAATTGATATCAACTTCACATACCCATCTTTTACATGGACTAACAATAGGCAAGGCAATGCACTTATACGCGAGAGAATGGATTGTCATATTGCAAACCAACAATGGAGACTATTATTCCCAGACGCAACATTGCAACATCTGACTTCTTCGACATTGGATCACCATCCACTGCTTTTAAATACAACAATTCACCAACATTAGGCATATTCTTTTAAGTTTGAAGAATTATGGATCCATGAACCATTCAGTCACCTAATAATCCAAGAAGTATGGAGCAAACATTTTATAGGAATTCTAGCTTATATACTCTGCAAAAAAATCAAGGCCACAAAAGATGATCTCAAACATTGGAACAAAGTTCATTTTAGGAAAATTCAAGTCAACATTCAAAAAATAGAAAGTGAATTTCTTGAAGTATAGTGCAGTTGTCCATCCTCACAAAATCAGGCAAGAGAAAAATAGTTTCAATACAACCTCTAAGAGCAACTAAAGAATGAAGAAAGTTTAGAGTAAAAAACCCAAAATCTCATGGCTAACCACCTCAGACCTGAACACCAAAATTTATCAACAATCATCCAAAGGCGGAGTAATGCGATCGAATCCATTCAATTGGGCACAAGTAATTGGTCGATGAACCAATCTATTATTGACTCTACTTTCATTAATTATTTCTTGTTTATATATGCTATTACAAACTCGACAGTTTTGGGCCAACTGGAAGATCTATTCGATAAACAAGTCAAGGATCAAGAAAATGACTTTTTTATTGCACCATCCAATGAAGAAGAAATATTTGTGGATCTAAAACAAATCCCAAATCGAAAAGCCCTGGGGCCAGATGGAATGATTGCTCTCTTTTATAGATAGTATTGGATTATTATCAAAAGTGAAGTCATCAAGGCAATGCAAATTTTTTTCCAAAATGGTGATACAGATGAATCATAAAAATATTGCTCTCATCCCAAAAATTCTCAATCCAAGCTCACTTCATCATTATCGTCCAATCAATTTGACTAATGTCATCTACAAAATTATCACTAAAATCTTAGTCAACTGTTTCAAAACCACCTTTCTCCGCATCATCTCCCATCTTCAAACGGCTTTTGTTCTTGGCCACAGCATAAAAGAAAAAATGATGATTGCCATGTGTGGTTTCACCACTTGAAGAAAAAATTGGCGAAATGAGGGCTAACAACAATAAAGCTTGACATAGAAAAAGCTTTCGATTATATAGAATGGGATTTTCTATTCTTAGTGATGAAAGTTTTGAAATTTAGTAATACTTGGATCAATCTAATTAAAAATTGTGTCACTACAACATCATTTTCTATTCTCATTAATGGATCTCTAAGAGGTTTTTTCAAAGTTCAAAGAGGACTCAAATTAGGTGACCCATCTCACATATTCTATTTATATTGAGCACAAAGATGCTATCCAGACTAATAGCCAGATCAAATGTCCAAGAAATATTTGGAGGTATTCGGCTAAGTAGAAACAATTTCCCAATCTCTCACATATTATTTGCGGAATCTTTGAAAAAGCAAATGAAAAAAGTGCTCAAGTAAGATCCAAAACTCTAGAAAAATATCAGGATTAGTTAGGACAAAAAATCAATCTTAGTAAGCCTTCTTTTTTGTCACTAGAAATAGCAATTCAACAATCAATGCTGCAATCACTCAGGTAGTGACATATGAATCATCCTCATCCAGAATGAAATATCTAGGATTTCCAATTTCTTTCAATAGAGCCAAAAAACAATTCTCAAAGATTTAATGGAAAAAATCAACAATAAGTCAGAAGGTTTGAAGTCAAAATTACTTCACAAGCAGGGAAGACAATCCTAAACAGATCAGTGGTAAGCACAATTCCTTCATATCAAATGTTATCATTTTATATGATGCTGAAATCAGTGTGCAAGTAGTTGAATACAAGCTTTCTAGTGGGGTTTTCCCAAAAATTAGAATCACAATGTCACATTGAGGTCATGGAAATTGATCTATCAACCCAAAAGCTTAAGTGGGCTTGGACTAAGGGCAATGGAGAATATGAACTTAGCGCTTCTAGAAAAGCGTGATGGGAAATGAGCTAAGCAAATACTGGACTATGGCATGAGGTCCCTCTAAAAAAAACACCTCATTACTACAAATTTTTGAAATGTACTACCAAAACTGTCGAACTCATGGTTATGGAAAGGACTTCTCAAGATAAGAGAACTACTTCCAAAAGGCAAATGCTATCAAATCTTGAATGGTGTATCACTAAGCGTATGGTTAGAGTGTTGGATCTCAACATTGAAAAATCTCGAGCCAAAGCCTCTCTATCAAATGAATGAGGTACATTCACTCCTAAAAGTCTTTAATATCATTGCAAACAGTAATCTCTCTTGGAATACTGAGAAAATGCTAACTCTATTTGTGCAATATAGAATTATAGAAATTCAAAAAATTCCTATCCCTTTAAGTAGCCAAAGACAGGATTCAATAATCTGGAATCAGAATCACAACTGGAAATTCTCAATGAAAATCGATTGCCACATAGCTGCAAGAGATCCAGATGTTCCGCCACTGCAAAATTTTCCAAGCTCTAACTTTAAACAACTCTGGTGTTTGAAAATTCATGATCGTCACAAGCTGCTATTTTGAAAAATAATATGGAATATGCTTCCCACAAGGACAAAATTGAGAAATGTTATTCCAAATTTTCTACCTAAAAATTGTCCCTTGTGTAACGAAGAAGAAGAAGAAACAATAATCCATCTCTTCATTGAATGTCCAATCAGTGCATACTATGGCATCAACGCATATGGCCATTAAACCTTACCTTTCTGTCGATAAATTCAATGTCAAATTGGATACAACTGATAATCAATCTAGCACCAGTATTGGGATTAAATGCCTCAACTCAACATCCATTTCATATTTTTGTGGTAATAGTGCTAGATTTTAAATGGAGGCAATCAAACGATATTGTTCACAATCATGCAGCCGTCTCGCTTAGAAAAGCAAAAATCTAGCTGGAAAAATGTACTAAGCCTATAAAAAAGCATGGGAACAAAAATCAAAAGTCCATCAAAGATTAAATTGGGTACCTCCACCTCTGAATCAATGGAGTTTGTCTTTTGATGCAGTCAGTCCGATTTGGATATAGAAAGGCATTTAACTCATCTCAACTCAGCTTATCTAATTATTATAATTTTCTCAAATTTTTACACAAAATATAAAAAATAATTCAACTTTTTCAAATTTCAAAACAATAATAATATTATATTCAACTTTTATCTTTTATCTCAACTCATCCCATCTCAATCAATATTCAAACCTCACCTAAGAGACTTTTCTCTACGTTTTCGATTGTATGTCAAGACTTAGAAGGCAGTATATTATGAGGACAATGCTAGGGCCATCGAGAAAGGTGACCCCTGCATTGTACCGATAGTGAAAAATTCATTTTTTTTCAAACATGTTTTAAACTTAATTTTGAAAAAATAAATTTACAACACTCATTGAAAAAATTACTTCCTTGATCATTAAGTAAATAAAAAATAAAAAGACAAAATTGGTCACTTTGGGGGGATCACCTTTCTCGGTAGCCCAAGCATTTTCCATATTAAAAATATGGACCTTAAAAATTTCAACAACCAATCCAGTCATAACCGAAACCTCAGCAGCTCTCCTGACTTCACAATTGGCAAAACAACTCCACAAAAGTCCATCTGTCCTAGAAGGTGATGCACAACTTGTTATAGATGCAATAAAAAATGAAGCTTCTCTACCAATATGGCAAATAGGTCCAATCATAGATGACATCCGTCAAGTCTTCACTCTCAAGAAGATTGGAGAGTCATAAAAATTCATCCATCACAAAATCGATGTGCATATCCTGTGGCGCAATGGGAAGCAACCAATTGAACTTTTAGTCCTATACCCCTTGATAGTAATTCTAGATGTTTCTTATTAGTGGCAAAGACCCTCCTTGAGACATCATGTACCTCTTATTATTACTTCTCAATTTTAATCATGCTTCTTTAGAAAAAAAAAAAAAAAAAAAAAAATTAAAAGATGCTACAATCTACTTTATCACTGTTTGGGTTTATGTGAGACTAATCTTGTAAAAACACTAATGTTTTGAATTTCATACCGTACCAGCTGGTACAATTGAAATATACCCTTTTTGTGGTGTAGCTAGTACAGAAAATGATATAGTTTTGTATCGGTCATAATTTCAGCCATTTCGACTCATACCGATCGATATTTTGGCATTTATTTACTTTTTTCATTTCTTCAAACTACAAACTCATTTTTTGACCCCCCAATTCAGAGCAGACTATTTAGACTTTATATATATTTATATATAATTTATTCATATATAGACTATTATTTTGGAATATAATTTATTCATATAAAAACTATTCCGAAACGGTATTTGAAACGATACCGGTATCGAAATATTTTGTTTTAATGCCTTGACCAAAACAGTCACCGGTAAGGTATTCAAAACATTGGAAAACACCCATTGGCTATTACCAACGACGCTACAAACAAGTAACAGACAATGAAAAGAATAAAAAATCCATCACATGACATAGAATCTACATGGTTCAAAAATGTACTTATATCCACATAGTTACAGAGGATTTTATTCAGAGAAAAGTAGGAACATTGTGGAGCAATATAATGTCTCTCCCTCACTTTCTCTCTCTCTGACACACAAGGGACTATCTCTTTGTGTTCTGCCGTTCAATTGTTCCTCATGTTTATTTTTAGAACATATATATTACATATATATAGGCTACCAGCGAAAACCCTAAAAAACAAAGATTCTGGGTTATTCGTTCGAGCGAAGTGTCGAGCGCACTTCAAACAAACTTTTTATTTGATGTTTGCCCAAACGGCCTGTCAAGTGAGAATCAAGCGAAATCTCTGCCTAGGGTTCGCTCGAATGTCCTGTTGAGCTAGTCTCAAGTGAACTCTCTATCTGAGCTTTGCTTAAGTGACCCATCACACGACTGTCAAACAAACTTTCTGTCTAGTATTTTCTAAGCATAAAAATCAGAATCCATAACCCATCAATCTCCCACTTGGAGACTGGTTCAACCACAAGTATCATCCACTGTCTCCAGCACAAGCCCTTCACATCTACAATTCACAGCTCCCGTCTTCAAGCTAGAAGACCAACTGCACGACTTCAGTTCCTCACGTATAGTTCCCTTAGTTAATGCATCTGTAGGGCAACTCACAAGTCCCACTACACTAGGAATATCCGATCTCGTATTGAACTTGGCACACATCAAAGAACTTGTAGCTGAGGCCCCTTTCTCTGATATAGGTGACTGATCCCACCTTTTGCTATCATTCTATTTATTCTTTAGTCGATGTGCCCACCTTTTGTGCAATGCCTACTTCCTCCCTAGAAACCCAATCAACTTCTTCATAGTTAACTCTCATTTGCTCGATCTCCCATCTCGCAAGATTTTACAGTAATTATGTGGTTCATCATTTTCAGTCAACAAGATATAGTTCAAGATAGGTGAATACCACTATGGAGGTCTAGTCGTCCTAGTAGCCCTGCGAGTAGCAATTGTAGGTGTAGACAACCTTGGATCATCAGATACTCTATCCTAGTCTCTCACATCTCTGCTCTGCACCTTGGTCTCACGAACCTTCTCCAGGTTTATAGATTCATGAGGAACTGCAAAACTGGCTCCATTTTCTTCCTCATCCTCAAATTCACATTACCTAGCCTGCTTTGCTACAACTTTATATTTCTCTGCACATCACTGGATCTGGATGTCAAATACAAAGTGTCTGTCCTCTTACAAAGAGTCAAGACTTTTGCACCCTTCGTGACCTCCCATGCATATCCCAAAAAGATAAATGAATGACCACTACCATCAATCTATCCCTCAGAGATCAGGTTGTTTTCAACTCGGGAGTGTGTCTAACTTTCTACAAAGCCCACACATTCCTGCTCGGAAGTATGATGTGCACATCTTCCACTCCCACTACATCCAGTGCTTCTCAATCAGCCATGTGCACCTTAGCAATGTAGTTTCACATGATCTCTCGGTGTGAAGTGGTATGAAAAGATACCCCATAATCTAACACCTAATCGTCAACTGGACTATGTACTGTAAGAAATAGAGCATCTTGTATTTCTTCACTCACCAAGTTCATAATGTCATCCTCAATCTTCTTCGGATTCCGATTGTCTCTTTAGATGTGACCTGTCTTGCCATAATTCCAGGAAGTGATATGCTTCCCAAATCTAGACTTTCTCTTGCTCCTATTTCTAAAATTTGATCTATCATGTCCCAAGCCCCTAGTATCAACGTTTAGGGCAGAACCCGAACCCGAAATCTCACCAGAATATCTTCTGTGCACCTCCTCAACAAGAATCAGATCTCGGATGTCGTTATATTTTAACTTCATATTTCTGGAAAAATTACTCATGACCATCCTTATGACCTCCCAACTATTCGGCAATTACACTAAAAAGATCAATGCCCATATCTCATTATTAAACTCAATCTCGGCTGATGATAACTGATTTGTGATAGTGTTGAAATCATTCAAGCATTGAGCAACTGATGTACCCTCTGCTATCTTAAGGTTGAAAACTTCTTCTTCAGATGCACCTTATTATTTTCTGAAAACTTTCCAACATCTGAGACAAAGCCACCATGAGATCTATTNCTTTTTTTTTAAAGAAAAATTTAAAGGTGAACGGAAAATATTATCTCATCAGTGTGTTGGAAGTGGAATAAAAGTGTAGTATACAAGACTTTCCTTTACACATGTATTTGTCCTCCGCAATATCATTAACCCTTGTTTTGTTTTTGGTTGTTTACTTTTCTTATAATCAGGGTGGTATTAATTAGTTTGATAATTTTCCTGGGGTTGTCTGATGATTTCCCGTACTAACACGTGATGCCCTTGTTTGTTAGCTATTAATTCCTTGATGAGTTTGCAGATTTCAATCGACTATAAATCTTACCCTTCCATAATTGCCTGATCATCTCTTAAATCATCTCTTAATATATGAAAAAAATGTGGGAAAATAGATAGCTAGATATGACTGAGAAGAGAAGGAAAGTTCATAATTACGTAGATATCAATTGTACGTATTTGTACACAAGATCCTTGCAGTTTTTATTTTAATGTCTGATAATAAATTAATAGTGCAGCTATGAGTGTGTTTGTAATGCAGTGGTACAATTGCATACGTCATAATTTTGGTATCTTATTAATTTGGTACGTCATGACATATTAACGCTTTTTAACATCTCCTTATGTGAAATTTTTATTTCATCAGTTTGATCTGTACGTATACGTGACATGATATAAACACATCATTTATTATGGAATTCAATATTACAGTAATAAAAAACAATAAAAACACCAAATTTAACTTTTTTCATTTTGCAAATTTTTTAAAATTCATGAACTTATTTTTTAAACATAAATAAAATTTATTGGCTATCCAGCCCTCCCCAATATCGTTGATAATTTGACATGATTTGATTTGTAAGAGAAGTTTCAAACTTAAATTTGATCTTGCTGTAGAAGATATACCCCTCACACCAGTTTACAAATAGAAAACTCTTAAAACTGTTATTGTTTGCAAGCACCTTCCCCTAATACAGCAGATAACTACTAGGGTTGTAGCAGGGGAATCACTCGTTGGAGAAGCTAGGCCAATTTCCTGTTGATAATGTCTATGTGTTTGCAACGGCTTTCCTTCATTTACCGTTTTTGGAAGAAGGCCAAACTAAAATTGTTTGGGGCCCCAAGATGTATACATTTTCACCTGGTTCACCTGTCAATGGTGGGATTTTAAGGTTTCGTTTGAATGTTAAAATGAGATGAGATGAGACATTGATTAATAGTAGTTAAATAATTTATGAATAATTGTTAGATTGTTTGTGTCAAGATATTGTTTTATGGAGTTTTGAGAAATAAAAGAAAAAAAGTTGAATAAAAATAATATAAAGTTAAAATATTATTTTTGTTTTGAGATTTGAAAAAGTTGAATTGCTTTTTATGTTTTGTTTGGAAGTTTGAAAAAACTGTAATGATTAAGTAATGATTTAATGAAATAGTTGAAAATTTAAAATTGAAAAATATTTGTGTTTATGATGTTTGGATGTTGAAATAAGATGGGATGAGATGAGATAATGTTGCAATCCAAATGAGAATCAATTGCAAAGAAACCTCTGAACTAATTACAAGTTATAACCTAGATTGGATGAAGCAGACAGTAGAGTTAGGATTTCTTAATTATTAGTTGTCTGTCTTATGACCTTATAGTTGCCAGTTCTGAAATGTATACCTATATCCTAATCTAAATATAGCAGTTTGAAGAGTAAAAAATGTGAACTTGGGCGCCGGGGCGGTGAGTTGGTGAATTTCGTTTGAAGCACTCGGTAGCTTCTTTGAGAAGTAAACTGCATGTAACTTTATAGCTAGGTTTAATAATGAGCATATAACTAATAATCTGACTTTTTAGTTCTTCCAAATGAAATGAATGCATATATATAAATATATATATATATTATCGTCTAATAATTGAACACTAATAATTAAGAGCTAGGCCAAGTCTTTCTCCTTCCTTTTTTCATCATTTGGTGTTAATTAGGGTAGAAATTAATGACGATGATCAGATGCATAGTTTGACTTTGCTATCTGCATGTTATATATACAAAGGTCAAATTTTTAGTTGATATGCAGTACTAGTAATCCTGGCCGTAGAGGCCGCTGTATATATCATCTGAGTATATANCTCTGCACATCACTGGATCTGGATGTCAAATACAAAGTGTCTGTCCTCTTACAAAGAGTCAAGACTTTTGCACCCTTCGTGACCTCCCATGCATATCCCAAAAAGATAAATGAATGACCACTACCATCAATCTATCCCTCAGAGATCAGGTTGTTTTCAACTCGGGAGTGTGTCTAACTTTCTACAAAGCCCACACATTCCTGCTCGGAAGTATGATGTGCACATGTTCCACTCCCACTACATCCAGTGCTTCTCAATCAGCCATGTGCACCTTAGCAATGTAGTTTCACATGATCTCTCGGTGTGAAGTGGTATGAAAAGATACCCCATAATCTAACACCTAATCGTCAACTGGACTATGTACTGTAAGAAATAGAGCATCTTGTATTTCTTCACTCACCAAGTTCATAATGTCATCCTCAATCTTCTTCGGATTCCGATTGTCTCTTTAGATGTGACCTGTCTTGCCATAATTCCAGGAAGTGATATGCTTCCCAAATCTAGACTTTCTCTTGCTCCTATTTCTAAAATTTGATCTATCATGTCCCAAGCCCCTAGTATCAACGTTTAGGGTAGAACCCGAACCCGAAATCTCACCAGAATATCTTCTGTGCACCTCCTCAACAAGAATCAGATCTCGGATGTCGTTATATTTTAACTTCATATTTCTGGAAAAATTACTCATGACCATCCTTATGACCTCCCAACTATTCGGCAATTACACTAAAAAGATCAATGCCCATATCTCATTATTAAACTCAATCTCGGCTGATGATAACTGATTTGTGATAGTGTTGAAATCATTCAAGCATTGAGCAACTGATGTACCCTCTGCTATCTTAAGGTTGAAAACTTCTTCTTCAGATGCACCTTATTATTTTCTGAAAACTTTCCAACATCTGAGACAAAGCCACCATGAGATCTATTATGGTCTTCTCCTTGATTACACTGTGTGCAACTGACCTCAACTTGGTTAGCTGAATAACACCTAAGACCTATCTATCTAACAAGTTCCAATCAACATCATACTTGCTGTTTGGCTTCTTTTCAAAAGAGGAAGATGGAGCCTCTTCTTGTAGAGATAGTCCTTGATCTACATTCTCTAATATCCAAAATCCGTACCATCAAACTTTTCGATCCTAGCCTTCACTTCATTTCCTTCCATCGTTCTTCCATAGACCCCCAACCTTGGGCCTCTGATACTAGTTTTTGTGAAAAACACCCCCAAGCTATTATTAACGATGCTATAAACAAGTAATAGACAACGAGAAAATTAAACAATCAATCACACAACATAGAATTTATGTGGTTCGACAACAAGCCCACTTCCACAAAGTTGCAGAGGAGTTTATTCAGAGAAAAGTAGGCACATTGTGGAGCAATACAATGTCTCTCCCCACTCTCTCCCGCTCTCTCTCTCACACACGCACAAGGCCCCCTCTCTCTCTCTCTCTCTCTCTCTCTCTCTCTCTCTCTCTCTATTTTGTTGTTCAATAATGACTCGAGCTTATTTTTAGAAAATATATATAGGCTACCAGTAGAAACCCTAAAAAAACAAATTATGGATTATTTACTCCAGTGGAGTATCAAGCGCACCTTGAACGAACTCACTATCCGATATTCGCTCGATCAGCTTATCGAGTGAGACTTAAACGAACTCTTTGCCTGGACTTTGGTTGAGCATCGGCCTATCACATGAGCGTCGATCGAACTCTCTACTTGAGCTTCGATCGAGCGACTGTCGAGTGAACTTTGTCTGGCATTGTCTCAGCACACAAACTAGCTAGGCTCCATAATCCAACAACTATCATTTAATTAGGGGAAAAACAAGTAAAGTAAGGATGAGCAATGATATAGGGAAAAAAGGAAAAGACGTCTCCACCAGTATATCACTTTCTATTGAAACCGAGAAGCGGAGGGTGGTTATCCTACAAACTTAAGTGACACTTTTATTGCTATTGGATTATCCTAATTTACTTTTTTTTTAAAGAAAAATTTAAAGGTGAACGGAAAATATTATCTCATCAGTGTGTTGGAAGTGGAATAAAAGTGTAGTATACAAGACTTTCCTTTACACATGTATTTGTCCTCCGCAATATCATTAACCCTTGTTTTGTTTTTGGTTGTTTACTTTTCTTATAATCAGGGTGGTATTAATTAGTTTGATAATTTTCCTGGGGTTGTCTGATGATTTCCCGTACTAACACGTGATGCCCTTGTTTGTTAGCTATTAATTCCTTGATGAGTTTGCAGATTTCAATCGACTATAAATCTTACCCTTCCATAATTGCCTGATCATCTCTTAAATCATCTCTTAATATATGAAAAAAATGTGGGAAAATAGATAGCTAGATATGACTGAGAAGAGAAGGAAAGTTCATAATTACGTAGATATCAATTGTACGTATTTGTACACAAGATCCTTGCAGTTTTTATTTTAATGTCTGATAATAAATTAATAGTGCAGCTATGAGTGTGTTTGTAATGCAGTGGTACAATTGCATACGTCATAATTTTGGTATCTTATTAATTTGGTACGTCATGACATATTAACGCTTTTTAACATCTCCTTATGTGAAATTTTTATTTCATCAGTTTGATCTGTACGTATACGTGACATGATATAAACACATCATTTATTATGGAATTCAATATTACAGTAATAAAAAACAATAAAAACACCAAATTTAACTTTTTTCATTTTGCAAATTTTTTAAAATTCATGAACTTATTTTTTAAACATAAATAAAATTTATTGGCTATCCAGCCCTCCCCAATATCGTTGATAATTTGACATGATTTGATTTGTAAGAGAAGTTTCAAACTTAAATTTGATCTTGCTGTAGAAGATATACCCCTCACACCAGTTTACAAATAGAAAACTCTTAAAACTGTTATTGTTTGCAAGCACCTTCCCCTAATACAGCAGATAACTACTAGGGTTGTAGCAGGGGAATCACTCGTTGGAGAAGCTAGGCCAATTTCCTGTTGATAATGTCTATGTGTTTGCAACGGCTTTCCTTCATTTACCGTTTTTGGAAGAAGGCCAAACTAAAATTGTTTGGGGCCCCAAGATGTATACATTTTCACCTGGTTCACCTGTCAATGGTGGGATTTTAAGGTTTCGTTTGAATGTTAAAATGAGATGAGATGAGACATTGATTAATAGTAGTTAAATAATTTATGAATAATTGTTAGATTGTTTGTGTCAAGATATTGTTTTATGGAGTTTTGAGAAATAAAAGAAAAAAAGTTGAATAAAAATAATATAAAGTTAAAATATTATTTTTGTTTTGAGATTTGAAAAAGTTGAATTGCTTTTTATGTTTTGTTTGGAAGTTTGAAAAAACTGTAATGATTAAGTAATGATTTAATGAAATAGTTGAAAATTTAAAATTGAAAAATATTTGTGTTTATGATGTTTGGATGTTGAAATAAGATGGGATGAGATGAGATAATGTTGCAATCCAAATGAGAATCAATTGCAAAGAAACCTCTGAACTAATTACAAGTTATAACCTAGATTGGATGAAGCAGACAGTAGAGTTAGGATTTCTTAATTATTAGTTGTCTGTCTTATGACCTTATAGTTGCCAGTTCTGAAATGTATACCTATATCCTAATCTAAATATAGCAGTTTGAAGAGTAAAAAATGTGAACTTGGGCGCCGGGGCGGTGAGTTGGTGAATTTCGTTTGAAGCACTCGGTAGCTTCTTTGAGAAGTAAACTGCATGTAACTTTATAGCTAGGTTTAATAATGAGCATATAACTAATAATCTGACTTTTTAGTTCTTCCAAATGAAATGAATGCATATATATAAATATATATATATAAATATATTATCGTCTAATAATTGAACACTAATAATTAAGAGCTAGGCCAAGTCTTTCTCCTTCCTTTTTTCATCATTTGGTGTTAATTAGGGTAGAAATTAATGACGATGATCAGATGCATAGTTTGACTTTGCTATCTGCATGTTATATATACAAAGGTCAAATTTTTAGTTGATATGCAGTACTAGTAATCCTGGCCGTAGAGGCCGCTGTATATATCATCTGAGTATATATCTCTGTTTTAAGACTACTACGTACCCTTGCGTTCATTAATAATATTGTCAGTTACCTGCCAAATCATTTTACTTAAGTTGTTGTGTCCTTTAAGGTATATAATCCCATCAACTCTTTGTAATATTCTAATTAGGTCTCTTGCTTTTAGGTCATACAAATTTTCTCAGAGTCTTTTCTGAGGGCCGGCCGGTTTGGCTTAAAATCATGTTGGCATTAATTTGCAGTACTAGATCTTCGATCGGGATATTTGGAGTGCATATAAATATATAAAAAAATTTATATATATTTATATATATATATTTATAGAAGTAATTCAAAAGTTTAGAGAATTAGTTAATTTGGTTTAAGAGAAATACTTTATCCACAAAAAAAAAAAAAAAATTACAAAAGAAAAATGTGCCTGGGGATCAACAAGTTTAATCTTGATTATATTTTAATTAATGAAATATTGTGTAATTTCATCAGGTGAGCATGCATTATATATATATATATATGGATCTTAATTAGTACATGTATATTATTGATCTTCTTCTTTTGATCTGGCCTCATATATAATTACGTCTGAAATTATTGAAGTTTTATTGTAATCTAATGATGCATGCTTAATTATTATAATTATATACTTTTACTCGATTATAGCTAGAGTTACGAAAATAATATATATGCGCGCGTATCGATCATGTAATATTGAAAATATTTGGACGTATGATCTTTACATGATCAATTAATCCTCCTCACCAGAAACAAAACAAAAAACGATATATAATATATCCATCTATTCTTTAGTACTCTTCTGAAAACTAAGTACTACCGCATGATCTGCCATGCATGATGTGATTTTATGTGATATATATGAAATTTAGATTTAATTAGCTAGCTAGGGAGCTAGCTGGTACGACGTACATGATCATGATCAATGATTGATCAACACATGACAAGCAAATAATAATAATGGCAAAATATAATGAAATCAAAACTATAATTAATAACTAGCTAGCTAAATGATCAAGTTATTTACATATATATGACATATGTGATCGTATATATCGACTTTCATAAACTGAAATAAAATCAAATGAATTCGAATATAGAGCCAATTTGAGAGTTTCCAACACGCGCGTTATCTATAATATTAGAACATGTACCTAACGTAAGATATTGTTGCTATATATAGTCGTACGTAATATTTGCATGGTAAAGAAAGCTGGACATAAATAGCAGTACTGCTCCATAAAAAAGAACATATATAATTAAGTTTGGAACAATATATTCAAATTAATTAAGGATTCGATACAGTACTGAACACTTTCGCAAGAAAGAGATTTTACATGAATTGAATGTATATAGAGGCTAGCTTAACATCGATCGTTAGCTACCTGCTTCATGATCATCTGTTTAACAAATTAAATAAAAGAAACCTTAAAATACAAAAAAGCTTTGTGAATGAACTAATTAATGTAATTTCTCATATGCTCATGAACTCATGCATTGCCGGCCGGGCTGATACTTCAGGTGAAAAAAATGGCCTGGTGCTCTACCATGACGTAATTGGCGATGTTGAAGAGGATGTTAATCTGAAAAGAAAAGAAAAGGGAAAGATCAGATATTGAAGCATTGGCCAAACGTATCTTTTAAATATATAAAGCTAGATTGGAAAATATGTATAAATGAAGCTTCCCGAAAATAAATAAATGGAACAAAACAAATTGCTTGAGGGTATAGATCAACCTACTCCAATATATCTTTCCAATAAGTGTCGCTCGTTTCATCATCCATGAGCTTGTCCCATGCCTCAAAGATGGTACTGGAGGAAGCTGACTCGGTTGAGGATTGATTTGGGTCAGTAGTCTTGCTAATTTCCATTTGGTTGACATGGTACGTACCCGGAGATTCAGAAAGCAATGCTGGCAATGGGTTCTGATTTTCTGTTTGATTCTCATTTAATGTACTGCTAAAGCTGCTGTTTTTTATACCAGGAATTTCTGGGATGAATCCATCTGAAACTCCTAATTCCCAGGAGTTAGAAATACCCTGGCAGTTGCTGGGAGCTCTAGGGTTCTGGAGCAGTCCCGGATCAATCGTATACTCTTGACCTGTCAGGAAGGGCTCCTTGTTCATGTAGAGAGTGCTTGTCCCGTTCAGAAGTCCTTCAAAAGGGTTGAGATTTCGGCTCCCAAACAGATGATCACTATTATCCATATTTGGAAGAGGGTTTGTATTTATAATCTGCAACAAATTTCGCATGAGTTGGATATTTGCCAGGTGAGAGGCATGATCAGCGGCCTGTAAATTATTAATTAGAGCATGACTGCCCCAATTAGGAATCATTAAATTTCCAAAGTTTGCAGCACCAAGCAACTGAGAAAGATTCATAAGGTGATTGAGATCAGTTCTTGGCTTGTGGGTGGTTGGATCGATTCCCATTCGAAGCAACTTCTTCCTTAAATTAGTGTTCCAATAGTTCTTGATCTCATTGTCGGTCCGCCCAGGAAGTTTTGTTGCAATACTTGACCACCTGCAACAGCAATAATTATAATATTGTAGCGGTTAATTCCCTATACACACACACACACACACGCACATCATGAAAAGTGTATGTACTAAAAAATATACGAATCTGCAATATATAAACAAAGTTTCGAATTTTAAAGGTGCGTACTTGTTTCCAAGAATCGAATGAAGATTAATGATCATTCGCTCTTCATCTTCAGAGAACTTCCCTCTCTTGATATCAGGCCTAAGATAATTTGTCCACCTTAGTCTGCAACTCTTTCCGCACCTGTTCAAGCCAGCAAGCTTGGGGAGTGCCCTCCAACTTCCATGGCCATGGCTGCTAATGTAAGCAATCAGTTTCTGATCTTCCTCGGGCGTCCATGGCCCCTTCTTCAAACCTTCCTCGTCACAACATGGGGGTCGACCCATTAATTGTCTCGAGAAACAAACAATAATGTTGCAAGAAATATATGAGATCGATCTGTACGTTGAGATGGAGTTAAAGGTGATAGAATTATTGGAAATATGGGTGAAACATACTGGTTTTTATAGGTGCAAGGGAGACAGGATTCAAAGGATGATGTCATTGTCATTCTTTGAATTTCATACGATATTCTTAGCATCCAAAAGCACGGCAATGAAGAGGAAGCAACCTAACGACCATTTTGGCATTTATCAAAGACGGGGCGGAAGATCAATTAAAGCTCCCTCGCAAATGAATTATTGGACCAAAATAGGATTAGGTAGTGCAAGTGTCGTTTGAATATTATATGGTAATTAAGCATGGGAGAGATTTCCCAAAGGTGGCCTAGGGCTGTAAAAATAAACTGGAGAACGGGTTTGGTCCAGTTCGATCTAGTCTAAGACCGATTCCTCCATTTTAAAAATTGATCAAAACTAGTCTAGTTCTGATTTTAGGTTTTCCAACACCGGACCGGACCGGTTCATATATAAATATATTTTTTAATTAATTTTTAATAATATATAATATTGTTTTAATGTTATATTATAATTTATAACATGAAATTTAAATCTTAAACATGAACATTTTTTTATCTTATGTTTTAAATATAAAGTATATATAGTTATTACATTTTATAACCTAATAAATTCTCAACATATTCCTTTTGACAAATACATTAGTAATACTAATACTAAAATCGAAAAATCGGACTAGACCAATAAAACTGGAAGTACTAATTTAGTAGGGTAACAGGTGCAATATCGATTCTTAAAAATGCAAAACCGGTGTATATCGATTCGCGGTCTCAAAATTTATCCAAAATCGGATCAAACCAGACCGGTTACACCCCTACCCAAAACATTGATTCGATTTGTTTTGAAAGCCACTAATATTTGAATTTCCAATTAATTAGCTCTTATATATCAGCATTAATAAATGCTTTGTTTTAGCTAAAAGCATACATAAAAAAAAATAAATCTGATGTCTCATAGCACTCCACAAAGTCACAAACTTACTTTTATAAGACCTTTTATATAAATATATATATATATATATTTATATATTAGGCCTAGCACTTTTTCTATTATTAAACAGATATTCTGATATTTATTGAAATTATAAATGAGATAGTTTAAATGATATTAATATATATAACTCCCATTCTTTGTTTTTTTTTTGTAAGCAAGTTAAGTATTGTATAGATAAACTAAATAGTTACAAAGATACAAGATTCAGTGCAGTGGGAGTTCCCGACAATCTTCCCAAAACAAACAAAAAACAACACCAAAATAAAAAAATAAAAATAAAAATAAAAATAAAAATAAAAATAAAAATGGGATAAGTCAAAAGTATGACTTCAACCCAGTCCCACAAGGGGGGCCGCTCAAAAGTGGTTTTAACATAGTCTGGTAAACAGACTATAAACCTATAACTAAATGCCGTAGTTGGGGGTGCGCTGCATTTTGTTGATCTGGTCCAACTGTAAGAGACTATCACGACTATATCGTCTTGATCACTAGTTAGGGAAAGCAGTAACATAAGAGAATGGCAGCTAGAAGATGGCCTGATACACTGGTGAAAGAACGCCACTGACGGCAATAGCGCATGTAGGACACTTGCCAAACTGAGCAAGAAAGAAGCACACGGATCTGAAAGATCCAAGGTTGCTAGCCACAATGGAGCTGCACGTGGCGGCTGGAAACCCCATCTGATGTGGCGGCGTGTGAGGACCTCGAGCACTATAAGCCACGCTTGAGCCACACGCGCCACTAGTTTGGACAGTTTTCTTCCTCCGTCCGATAGATTGGCAGCTGGGGAGACCATTAGAGAGGCGCGTGACGGTTGAAGAATGCCAGTAAACATCAAATTGGATCACCTTGTTACTATAACCGGAAAAAGTAGAAAAAAACTGGAAATAAACCTATGGACTAAGGTTGGGCGCTCGGAGAGGGGGAGGAGATATCACTCATGCATGACCAATGTCTTTATTTTCGGTATTCTTTCGTTAAAAAAAAATTCTTATATAGATATATTACGCTCTGTGAGATCATGAGTGATATCTCATGAATATTGTTGCATCATCCAAAACCATAGCATGCAAGGCATGTGATCATTTGATTAATTTGTTAGCTCATGTTTCTTTTATTCTTCAAAATTAATCAAAATATAATCCTTATGCATGCTCTCATCCCGTTGGTCATCATTTTTGTCATTTTCTTAGATAATTCTTAAGAAAAACGAAACATTTATTTATATATATATTTATATATATATTTATATATATAATATGGTTGATCACCCATTTACCAATTAAAATATTTTTTAATCATGTACAGTGGACGCCAAATGGGATGCTAACTAGGTACGTTGTACCAATTATAGATTTGAGGCTAACTCAGATTCAAACATATATATATATGTAAACAAAACAATAATAAAACATGTGATAAAAATCAATGGAAAATATATATACATAAAATAAGTAGTGCAGAACACAAATTAAGGTGTCGTCAAACTGCCAAGAAAATCTGCACATCTAATTGATAGTCAGGTCTGACTGCATGCACTCCTACCTAAAATGTGAGGAAAAAAAATTGTAACTTGGATTCTTTAATATTTTACTATATATATATCACTCACGGCTATATATATATATATATATATTATATGATGTCTGAGATATATAATATTTCTCTAGCCTTAATAATTAATAATAATATTGCATCTGACCGTACTAGAGATTTTGTCTTTTAAGAACATTATATAGTAGTCGATTTCAAAGAAATGGGGTCTTTTTCTTTTTGAATGATTATATTTTAAGTAACCTTAGAAAAAAAAAAACCATAACTTCAAGATTGTTTTGAAAATTGCAGTAGTAGTTTCAACTGAATTCCATTTTGGACTCACGGTTTTAAATGAAATCGTACGTGTTCTGAACGGCCAGTAAAATTTTAACCTTCTATATATATCAATAGAGATTAATTGACCAATTATGCTCCTTATTTTTCTTTTTCAAAACCAATAATTCATACTTTAAGGTACTATTTGGATACAGAAACGGTTTCATTTTATATCATCATTATAATTGTTTCAAATTCTCATACAAAATACAATAAATAATTTAATTTTTTAAATTCTAAAATAATAATAATATTAAAAAATAATATTCTAATAATATTATTTTATTCAACTTTCAACTTTTATATAAAACATTCTCATCTTATTTTATTATCCAAACGGAGGCTCTTTGAAGTATTATGGATTGCAAAACTTTCAAAGTAAACAATAGTGTGAACAACATGAACAAAACTTTGAGTATAAAGTCGATGATTTAATCGGTTTCCTCCCCCCATAAAAAAAAGGGCCAATTACCTTGATCTTCAATTGCTGGTTTACTTTTCTTGTTCTAATTTGTTTGTTTTTTTAGAAAAAAAAAAAAAAAACTTGAGCTATTACATATAATAATTTAAGTAATTTTGGTACAAGTTGGTCGGATTCATATATCTGATCAATCTTCTTCATTTAAAGTGAAATAAATAATATTAATTTAACATAAACAAATGATATATATTTTGGTCACTTTTTGAGCTAAATGAATATTTTCAATTTTAAGTAAATAGATCAGAGAGGATCCATTTTCTCCCATGAGGCTAGCCTATTTTTTGAAAGCTACGTACATTATGTGCAGCTAGAGATAATTAGGGTACATTTTTTTCTTGATTCTGGACTAGGAATTCAATTCATCCATGGCGTGTTGTTTGCAGCCTTCTAATGTGACTGTACCGCGTAAAGTGAACTTTCTACTTTGACCAAATATGTGCAAAAACTAATTATCTATACTACCGAGGTATATTTTTTTTTAAATATTTCTTAAAATCTTTGACATTTCCTAGAATCTTAGTTGGTTTTGACCTTATTGCAGTGAGCCTGATCAGGTTTTTCATCCACTTGATCCACCCCTTCAAATGGGGTGACATCATACCCTACCACTCAGTCAAGGAGGGGGCCACATGAAGACGAGACAACAAGATATATGCCAGAGGGTTTTTCAACCTTCTTACCTCATTGGCTTCATTGACAAGCATATTATTACATTAACTTTTTGAATAAATTAATACAAAACATTAATGTATGCATTGTTAGGTTGTAAATAACAATGAAACTTGCTTATAATATATATTGACTGTTCTGTGTTGATTTTAATTACTTATCAAACTTGGTTTCCTTGTATGAGGTTCTTTGACTGCTATGACCCTAATTTTACAGTTTTATTTATTTATTTATTTATTTTTATGTTTCTTTCGATGATAACAAGAAGTAGGAGAAAAAAAAGAAGTCTGAAACAAGAAACAACCAACTCTTATCCCCTTGACATCCCAGAAACTTCCTAAAAGTTAAGGATATTGTGCTAAAAAGAGAGTGTGTGAATGTAAAAGCTGTTCTTGTTTGTAACGGTATTGGATACAAGATTGTAAGGTTACGTGGAAATCGGAACAAAGATACGTAGCATGATCCTTAATTTTTCTGTGGTATAAAGCTGGTACGTAGTACTTATGACGTGTTTAAATGTTCGTTTAACTAGATTTATAAATCCAGTGACTAAAACATTATTAATTACTTTTTCTCTACTTATATAATAATAAGAACATCGGATCCTGATGTTGTTATTTTCCAACCAAACTGTCTCAAGCACCGCCTAAAGATGTCTGGTCTCCATTAAAATAGCTCATTGGTATCAAATTTCCCATCTGAGATCATATCTGGGATTTTTTCTTATAGCTGTATCACCTGTCATTTTCTAATTTTACGTGGATATATTAGCCAAATAAACAAAAAGAGGAAAGTTTGTAAAAAGAATTATCGATAATATATATAAATGAATAAAACATGATCTGCTTGAAGACAATGATAAACGTTTTTATGGCAGATTGATTAACATCATGGGAAATGGCGATATTGGTCAGGAGTGAACTTGAAAGTATGCATGGAAGCTTCTTAAGATTCTACCTTAATTGCTTCTTCTTCTTCTTCTCGACTCAACAAAATGGCGACATTAGACATGAAGTACAGATTGAACTTTTTTCTTTTTTTTTTTTCCAATAAACAGATAATATATTGTGAAATATAACATTTCTAGTGCATTCAAGTGTCGAGTTCTTTTTTCTTTTCCCCTCCACTTTCAGGAAATCTAAACGAATGTCTTATAGACACAAATTGAGAAGCAATAGTAAAATGGGAAATGCCTGCCACTATATACTTTTACACCATGCTCAGCTCCAACCTGTACTGTCATTATTTTCAAATAGAAATAATCACTCAAAGAAGACCTTGTATATGTTGATTTATGAAAAGGTAAAAGAATAAATACACGGGTGCAGCACAGATCAAAGAGAGCACTCTGCATCAATCTTTTGGGCTATTTGGTTTCGATTTTGTTATAATTGCTGTTTCTGTTGCTGAATGTTGATCAGCTTATAGTATGCTCCATTCTTGTTCTCTACAAGTGATGAATGAGTCCCTTGCTCTATTATCTTCCCATCGTGCAAAACAGATATTTGGTCTGCATTTTTTATTGTTGACAGCCTATGTGCCACCACGACTGTGGTTCGATTCTTCATCAATCTGTCCAGAGCTTGTTTCACCACTCGCTCTGACTCCGCATCTAGAGCACTGGTGGCTTCATCTAGTAACAAGATTTCTGGGTTCTTGAGAATGGCTCTGGCAATGGCTACCCTTTGTTTCTGGCCACCAGAAAGCTGCACTCCTCTTTCTCCCACTTTAGTAGAGAATCCCTCAGGAAGTGAACTGACAAAACTATAAGCATTGGCAAGCTTAGCTGCTTCAATTACTTCGGCTTCAGAGGCTCCTTCTTTTCCATAAACAATGTTCTCATATATTGATGTAGCAAAAAGAGCTGGTTCTTGTTGGACTAGGCCAATGTGTTTCCTAAGAGATTTGAGTTTGAGTTTCTTGATATCTTTCCCTGTGAAAATTTTCATGAATGATTGTTAGAAGACTATCCTACCAAAAGGATGTAAATAGGAAATTCCCAGAGCAGGTACCCAAAGAAATCTATGCACAACAAAGATAAAACATAACATTTAAAGCTTCAATCTAAATCCAAACAAACAAACACACCTACAAAATTCGAATACAGTAAACCACCAAGGCTGTCAAAAAAACTATTCAAATACTCATGTGGAGTGGAATTCATTTTTAGATTTTGTTTTGAAATTGTTTGGTTAGGACTTAGAAAAGGGCATGGATAGGTTTGATAAAGAGAATTATCTTTCAGGCAGCCTAGTCCTCAATGCACAAACTTTGTTTTCTCCCTATATATACATTGCTGTCTTTCCATATATTTTACAGAAAACTTACCATCTATCATCACTTTGCCAGACACTGGATCGTAAAATCGCAGTATAAGAGAGATGACAGAGCTTTTTCCAGAACCACTTTGCCCCACTACTGCCATACTCTGCCCTGATCGAACTTTCAAATTGAAGTCCTTAAAAATGAGGACTTCTGGTCTTGATGGGTAACTGAACTGGATGCCCTTTAGCTCAATTGTTCCCTCCACTGTCATCAACTCTTCTCCAACATCAGCCCTTACCTCTGTCTTTCTGTCCACCACTTCAAAAACTGATGCCACCATTTGGTTCCCTTTCAAGAGGTCTGGGGCCATAGCCAACGTCTCCCCCATGGCTAATGCCGTTACAATCAGAACCATAAATGATTTCATGACAGATTTGAAGCTAGCAAGTTCCTTCCCCATCAAAACAGAACCGTACCTGAACAAAGTCAAACAAAAACCAAGCCATACATAGTAAGGTAATAAAAACAATTTATAGTTATTTTACTACAACCGAAATGCTCATGTAACAACAAAACTACTAGTCTGGCATTTCTTCTTTCTGGTGTATCATCAGGCATTCTTTGCACCCTTAGTAATTCATATGGCTTGAGGTCTTGTTAGAGACCTTAACGAGCATCAAATACATGCAAGAAAATGTTGAAACATACTGACCGACCAATGTTCTTTTGCCTGACCAACATCTTTTATAGCGAAGGTTAAGAAGGATGAAGATAAAGCCACATACCATAAGGCCAGGCCATAGGATGAGAAGATGAAGAACTGGCATATCCCATAGAATAGGCCGGCAATCTGACCACGAACAAATGAACGCCTAGATGGCTCAACAAGTTCACGAGCATAAAGGTCAAGGATCTTCTCTTCGGCGCAAAATGCAGCAACAGTTCGGACGTTACTCACTGCCTCCCCAGCCAGCATGTTGGCTTTCAGATAGGCTTTGCTCAAGTTTCCACCATAGCCTTTCATGAATAGTTTCTGGAACAACAGGTAATAGTTTCTAAGAATGGTTTGCATAAACTGAACACTGATTGAAATGAAAATGGGACTAAAAGCTTAAAGGAAACCTCGCTGATGTGACCACTAATGATCAATGGGTATGTGGCAATGACAACAATTGCGATCCTCCAGTTCAAGATGAAAGCAATGATAAATGAGCCTACAACCAATCCTACGTTCTGTAAAAGAATTGTAGTGCGATCAACAACTATTGATCGTAACAAAGTGGCATCACTTTCTAGACGCGATGAAAGCATAGAACTTGTGTTGTTCATGTCATCAAACCATCCAATCTCATTCCTCAAAATGGCTGCAATAAGGTACCAGGGGAAGTTAAGTAGATGGGGGAGAAGACCATTGAATTCTAAATCTTAATGTAACGACAGTTTTTTTTAAAAAAAACCCACTTGCCCAGGATCCATGGAAAGAGAAGGGGCAACAGTGGTATGATCAAAACTTACCCGAAAACATCTTCTCTCGCACACGAAGAGTGAGTCGCTCTCCCATGATTCCAAAACAGAGATGCTCGGTTGCATGAACAATGACGGTTAAAACTGCACCCCCACAGAACAAGAATGCAATTTTCTTGACCTCATGACGTGTTGTATCCCAATCCATGTAATATGCTACAAGTGCTTGAGACACCCCAAGAGCGAAAAGGGGCATCTGAGCTCCAGCAATAAACGCACACATGGTGCCAATTGCCCCATAAACCCAGTCTGGCCCGACCATGGAATACAGCCTGCTGGTGGAAACACGTTTTGGCTTTACAGTCTCCCCCCCATCAGCACCAATGCGGCTAACAGATTCTTTATCAGAACGAAAACTAGCACCAAAGCTTGTTGTGGTGCGAGACAGTTCCCGTGAATACCTTATGCTATAAATGAATTTATTGTAAGAGACTGTCATTGACAGGTTTGATAATTCTACAACAAATATAAAACACAAAATATTCGTAGCATTTTCCATTTTGGTAATATGGAGCAACGTGTTCTTGGAATTTTAGTAGTTTAATCTGAGAGACAAAGTTGCCATAGTATTATCAGAGTATATGAAGTACCTTGGGGGCCGTCCCAAGTTAGGACCCACGGAGGGATAGCGCTGCAGAGAACCTGCCTCTTGGAGTTGAACTATGGATGCATATGCACTGTTGGGGTTTGAAATTAGCTCCTCATGGTTCCCAGTTTCTACTATATTCCCATCTTGTACAACGGCGATCACATCTGCATTTCTAATGGTGGAAAGCCGATGGGCTACCACTACCGTTGTTCGTCCGACCATGACACGATCAAGTGCCTCCTGCACACTTTTTTCAGACTCAGCATCCAGTGCACTTGTAGCTTCATCCAGTAAAAGGATGGATGGATTCTTGAGAATTGCTCGTGCTATTGCAATCCTTTGCTTTTGTCCACCTGATAGTTGTATTCCTCTCTCGCCAACCTGCAAAAATAGTCATTTGCATTTTATAAGCCATTAGATGCTAGTATAGTTATTACTTTATTTATTATTTTTCTTCAATTATAGTGTGCATCATCTATTGAATGAATTATGCATTTTTCAGTTAGTCTAAGCAGCAATGAAACAAGTCAATATATACCTGAGTCTCGAATCTTTCAGGGAGATTGTTTATGAAAGAGAGGGCCTCTGAAAGTTTAGCTGCACGTGTAATCTCTTCAAGGGTGGCATCATCTTTTCCATAGAGGATGTTCTCCCTAATGCTTGTAGCAAAAAGGGCGGGCTCCTGATTTACCAAGCCAATTTGCTGCCTCAGCCACTTGAGATGAAGATTTCTGATATCATATCCATCTAATAGTATCTCTCCAGAAAGGGGCTCATAGAAACGTTCAATCAAAGATATAACTGTGCTCTTTCCAGATCCACTTTCTCCCACAAGGGCTAAAATCTTACCAGAAGGGATATGGAGGCACAGCTTATCGAAGATAAGTACATCAGGACGAGATGGGTAGCTAAAAGAAACATTCTTAAACTGAATATGGCCCTCGAGTTTGTCCATTTTCTGACCAGTTGCGGAACTTTTCTTGCTGAATGTGTCCCTTTCTATCATGTCAAATATGGGATATGCAGCTGCCTTAGCTCGGACAAAAGCAGTGATGTCTGGTGCTGCCAGCCCCAGTGACCTGAGCAATGATAGAAGTATATAATGTGTTGTTGTTTCATGGAATTTGAAGGAAACTTGGATGAAAAACTAAATGATTATCATCATGCAATCAAACCAACCAACAAGTCTCAAATACTATGGGGAAAGACTTTTTTAAAGTACTTTGTGCAATGAAGTAGAATCAGTAGGAATTCAGTGTCCATTTAATATCATGTGAGCCGGATGATGGAGAAACTCCATTAATAGCTACCATTGTTAGCTAGAGGATCTCAAGAACTTAATCTCACCAAACAACTTTTGTTTCATACAATGTTCTTGAAATGCAGGGTAAGAGAGAGGAAGAAATTGATACACAAAATGGCTGTAATTTAAACTCAAACCTGATGTGAATGAGAGAAACACGAGATTGTTGATCAAAATGCTATGTGAAACACAGTGGAATAATTTAATTCATGGAATTCAAGTAAAGCGAGAAAAGGAAGGACTTACAGGCCAGCGATAACAACATTGAGCATGGTGGTGAAGGATTCCCCACCATTAGAGATGTTCTTGTGAACAACAATGCTAGTGAACCAAACAAGCAAGGCCCATGATAGGAAAAGGACACAGTGCATGGAGCCTAGTCCTAGCCCTTTAGCTAATCCTGTTTTTTTACCATACTCGTATGTATTCTTCAGAGCATTCATATATGACCTCACTGCTTTCTCTTCTCCTGCAAATGCATGGACTGTTCTAACATTTCCAATAACCTGAGAGTCACAAAACATCAGAAAGAGATGTGAATTTTCCAATTGAAAATTTTTCATAGAAAATGATTTGTACAATTATAGAGTGTACAAACTCCGTGCCGTCCCTTTGAAAAAAAAAGTGGAGCACGCACGGGACTGATATGAAAAAATACATATAGTGGACCTCACTTTTTTCAAAGAGACTGCATGAGACTTGCACGCATCCTACGATTGTATTTAACTTTACTTTTTTCTTGCGATAGTTAGAAACTAAAACAAACCATCAAATGAGTCCTACTTTTTTTTTTTACAGCTTTTGACCAGTAAACGATGAGTCCCTCTAAATAAATTAAGCTATCATTTAAAAAAGGAACACATATATTTTATGATTTAACAAACAATGTGATTCTTAAAGAGTGACTGAGCTGACCTCTTCTGCAATCTCCCCGGCCTTGACATAGGACTTTCTCACTCTGGCAATGAGGCCAATTGCCACCCAAGCATAGAGGCCACCAGCAAGAGCAATTAAGGGGACTATAGACAGTGTTACCAGAGATATTTGCCAGACTCTAGCAAACCCAATGATGAAGCCTGATAAAAACCTGCTAATGTAATGTATGAAGTTCCCAACCTGCACCGCCCATAATCCTTTTGTTTTGAGTTTCAAACATTTTTCCAGCTGATCAACCGAGTGTTAAAAATGCAAATTTTAAATACATTTTCCAAGAAGATGAACAACAGTAGAACCTATGAAAGGTACAAGTACTTAACAACAGTAATTGGAATGAGAACAAGCTTCAATTGGATTGGGGCCGCAATAAATTTCGATCTAATTAATTTAAAGCAGTTTGGTTTGGTGCACCCACCATGCATGAAAGATTGATTTCTCACAGCTGTTTAGAAGAATACCTCGAATATTCTGAAAATTTAAGAACGATGGAGACAAGGAATTAAGGACCAACCAACATGGACAACATTATGACTACGCGCGGCAAAGTGATCTGACTTGGGTCCGTTCCTATATATGTACACAGATTTTTAAAGATTTACAGCTTGAATACGTGAAGTTTTCTGTGGAGGAACCACTCTGCTTGCTCAGTATATCCAAGTTAAATTGAGTTGTATTACTAGGATACTGTGTAAGACTACCCGGATCTTTAGTAGCCACAATAATAGCCATAAATTATTGTAGCGTCCCTATTGAATTAATAGTAACAGAGCTTTTTGGAAATTAAAATATATATATATAGCTAAAAATCATGTGTATATATTGCATTTAATATCGCGCATTATAATATATATTTAGAACATGAGTCGATGACAGCAATATTGTGAATACATCCTAACAATCCCTCTCTCCCGATAATGTTCTCGGGAGTCGAGTTTATGATTTTTGGTTTTTTGAGTGGCACTACTGCCACCGTCAGTTGTTTTGAGATTTTTATTTTTTAAATATTTTTTTAACACATTTTAATAGTTTTTAAAAAATAAAAAAAAATTATAATATTATTAAAAATTACTTACTTAATCATTAAGTAAAAATTAATAATAATAAAAAAATACAGTGATAGAAAGTATTGGTAAAAATAGTATTACTCTTTTTGGTTTTGATATCAAATTATGTCAGACATATATATATATATATTCAAGCTTTTATAAAATCTAACATTGCACCCAATAAATCTGTTTTTAGAGCGACCCAAAGATGATCTGTAGACAACCCTTAACATTAAATATATTCTAAAAAAAATGAATTTTGCAAGATCACATGGAATATTATCCATTCAAAAACAAGTAAAAGATGATCACACACAGGAAAAGGAGGTGGGTTTAAGGCTACCTTCTTCTTTCAACAACCTAATTAAATTAAAGGAAAAATGATGGATAGAGGTACTCTACGTATTACTTTTTTTTGCCTTTACAGCTGGGGAAAAAAAAAAAAAAAAGAGTTTTTGAAACTAAAAACTGCCAGAACTAACTAACCCAACTAACTTATAAATGCCACTTGTGACTGCATTTACTTCAAACTGCAGAGACAAAAAAAAATTACAGTGAGGCCAGTCTGGTGCCCTTTCTATATATACATACTGGAGTATTAATTGTATATCTCTATTTAATCCATTAATTTATATAATCTTCTTCCAGTTTCAGATTATTTTTTTACAAAAAAAAAAAAAAATTAATTTCATGTATGTAGAAAAAGGAGGAGGGATATAATGTATACTTTGTGGCACCTTTCATTAAAAGTCCATTAAGCCCATTGAAGTTATAAGAAACTTTATTCTGTTTAAGCTAGCTAATACAAGTGAGGCCAGGGTGTACGTAGTAATTACGAATTTACTAGTACGTACTAGGGTGGGTGTAGAGAGGGTAGAGAGAAGATTCTTTCCCACCATATTTAAAAGACCAATTAATTAGGACAAATACCAATTAAGACTAGATTGGGTGTAGATCAGGATATTAAAATTATTATTTTAAAAAATAAAAATCAATTTAATGGTTGATAGACAATGCATGCAGCTACATCAGAACAATGCGATAGAAATGAGACAGGAATATGATATATATATATATAGAGAGAGAGAGAGAGAGAGAGAGAGAGAGAGAGAGAGAGAGAGAGCAATATTACACTTACCGATTATTCCTACTTTGGTAGCTCATATATAATTAATGAGCATTATGCACGCACTCTTAAATTAATGTCACACCGACTTGTACCAACAGATCCAGGGCTAAGTATCTACATATGGTATCGACAATATGATTAATCTAGGCTTAAGATCAGATCATTATAAATAATTATTAAGATGATCAGGGACTAGGGGTACTTAGAGGTTGGGTATTAGCTAGCTAGCTAGCTAGGTTGGGACCCAAAAATTTAAAAAATAAAAATAAAAAAGAATAGCAAGAAATTAATTAAAGAAATATATCCAAACATACCTTCTCAGAAATAGCATCTTGAACAATAATAATGTCACTGGTAATTGCAGCTATCACCTCTCCGGTGGAAGATTCAGTGTCAAAGACACTAATATCTTGATTTAACATGGACCTCAAATATGCCATCCGCATCTTTGCCGCTTGCCTTTCCCCAGTATGCATCCAACAAGCCACCTCTATTATAATTTTTTGCAGCATTATTAAGTATAATTTTATATAATATTTACACACATCATATATGTGAGGAGGAAGATCGAAGAGCAATAAATAATTAAAAGTGTAATTGTTTACCTGTCCATGAGGAAAACAGTATAGCTATACTGAGATACACAAAATCCAGTGAATACTGCACACACAACATCGAATAAAATATGTCAGTAATTTTAAGGAAAATGAATCCCGGAAAAGATGAGATATTGATGATAGTTTGAAATTGGCATATATATTATATATTATACCTTGGCAACTTTGTGGGAAGCTTCTTTGGGGAAGAGATAAGCCATCCCAATAACATTAATCAACTTCCCGAAGAAAATAAAGAAAACAGGCACCGAAGCGCCATGAACACATGCACCAACTGATCCGATAGCCATCAGGATGTAATCATAAAAGTCGGCAAAGGTAAATAGTTTAAGGAGTGGAACCGTGTGCTGCTGCTTCTTTTCCTCATCTCCTTTGATCTTCTTCTTCTTCTTTTCCTTCATAATATCATCATTGGCATCATGTTTGCCGGAAAATGAACCTGCAGGGTCTGCCATATTTTTTGCCCCCAAAAAGTGGACAAGAAGATTAAGGGTTTATGCAGATAGAAAAGAGTACTGAGTTGAGAAAGCTGTATGCTGCAGATCAGTACTGAAAGTAATTTGAAAGGAGAGAAGCTAAAAGGTTGTAGAAGAATAAGAAGATGACAAGGATGGGGTGGTGGGGAGTTGGATATAAGCCATAGAACATTAAATTACCACAGAAAGGAACAAGTGCTTGGAAAAAGATGTGACGAGAAAACAGTTGGATAGGTGGCTCATTAAGAGCACTGGTAGTGGTGGGCTTGCTAAAATCAAATTTTAGCTTAAAATAGTTTGTAAAATATAACTCAATATTGGACTGGCTAAATGTATAATAAATTTATTTTTAAATGAAGGGATTGGCTAAATTTGTTGAGTCAAAAAGACTAGCCAAATATTATTTTTAACTAAAATATTACTCTCTCTCACTGCAATTCTCACTCCTGTGCAGTAGAAAAAATTTATCCTGAGAAACCCAGCTCTCTTCTTCATTCTCAGAGCATCCCAACACTTCTGCACTCAAACCCAGTTTCTTTCTTCTTGAGAAGCTTCCCTGACTTCAGCCAATGACCTTGCAAGATACCTGAAATAGCATTTTTAAAGGAATGTATGAACTCCCATTTTTATATATTTCTAAAAAATGTACATTATTTCCAGCATTTTTAAAGGAATGTATGAAAGTAAAACTAGTTCTCCAAAAATAACGAAATCCACCTTCCCCATGAATTTGACACCCTCGACCTCTTGAGCAAATTACAATTAGAATCAAATTACAATCAGAATTAAAATAAATAAAAAGTTTAAAATTAATATTTTAATAAAATAGTAAAAGATTTGTTGAGCCTGTTATTTGATATTGTAAAAAGTAACTAGCTAAAATTTATAAAAGTGAATTTCTTAATTAATTTTGATGAAAGTTTGTTGAGCCCGCTAATACTCTAAGGAACCTAAAAATAAAAAATAAAACCACAGATAGAGAGAGAGAGAGAGAGAGAGAGAGAGAAGAGAGTATATTAGATGCCCGAGATGGGTCATTAAAGTGAAAGTCAAAAGGATGGCACAGTTAAGGCTGCATTTGAGTCGAATTCGAACGACCAATTAGCCTCGTCTGAAAATTAATCCAAAATCTAATTTGAGTACAGTGCACTCCCAACAGATTTTTCATTTTATCTTTTAAAATATATTATTAAAATCTTTTATTTTTTTATTTTACATATTAATTTTTATAATACACCATACATCAACTTATCTATTTTTTCTTCATATCATTTAAATATTATAATTTTTAATATTTTTTTATTCATTTTAAATATTTTCTTTAACTATCAATAATATCCTCAAATCTTTTATATGCAATATCTGATCTCTATATAATTATGTTCTATTTTAAATTAATCCAAATTTATAAGCTAAACCAAAATATAAATTAATTCAAAAATTAAAAAGAAGAGATTATATAATAAAAATAAGACATTAATTCAGCTTTCATATTTGACCTTTGGCGCCCAGCAAAGAAGAAAGTGTGAAAATGAAAGAGAGGATTTGAAATGAAAATAAATGACTTTTGAAGAAAAGAGGAAAAATCAACACCAAGAGAGAGAAACTAATTTAAAATGTTTACAATGATGAACAATTCCCTCCACATCTTGCATGTTATTATAGTAGAATGTAAAATGAAGGATGGAATACAAGATCCATCGGATGGCATTTTTAAAAAAATTTCTTTATATTTTAAAGAAAAATGTACTATAGAACATCCATTGATAGTGCTCTTTATATTTAATTTTTTTAAATGTTTAAAGAAGTTACATTAGTGAAATTATATATTGTTTAAATGTTCAAAAAAAAAAAAAAAAAGGAAGGTAAACTATAAGCTGCAGTAAGAACTAGGCGGCCGTGTAGAAGTTGAATTTAATAATAATTATATCTTAATCTTCTATTTATAAATAAAATAATTATTTAATAAATAAATTGAGCGCGATTCGAATTTAATCAACTCAAATACGTTCAGCGCAGATGAACTGTTTCTCTTGAGATTTGGAAATGGTTTCTTTGAGATATGAAAATTTAATATCTCTCTGAAGGAAATAAGCCAGCACTAGTCTAGCTAATTAATTGAAAGGGCGGATGTCACAACCTCATGATTTAAATGCATTAAGGGTGGGGGTTGGATCATCCATATATGCTAACATCCAGATATACATTAGGAAGATACTTATATTATTTTCATAAAGAGAATCTTTCTATAAGGACCGAAGAAATGTACCGATCAGTGCATTTATGTTGTTTTTTGTAATATAACTAGATAGAGACATATTTGATCAATTTTATAATAAAATTTAATTTTTGTAATATAACTGCAAGGAATATATTAGATCAATTTTATAATAAAAATAGTTTTACGATTTAATAAATTATAACGAGTTTGTGATTTTTTTATCTTGTATGAAAAAATTTCTCTTTTTCATGAGATCTTTTTTCGCGAATCAAATATTTGCAAATTTTTCTCTTACGAAAAATCTTAATTTGCAAGGCCGCTTATTGACACACCGAATATGCTATTGTTGTAATCAAGCTAAATCAGTCTAAAAATGAATTGTGTATTTATATATTGACTTATTTAAAAGTATCATAAAAATGACCTTTTGATCTATATTTCTTAATTTTATGATAGCTGGAAATTAAGTACATGAATTGATCGACGGACCCCATCATCTCTATTAATTAATACGGCTAGTCTATAGGAATTAGTTGGCCCACATATAACAATAATTCTGGACATGTTGCATCTCTATGATCTTCTTCTTTTTTTGTTTGAGAAAAGCTTGGGGGCGGATGGGTATAAAATCACTTTTCGCACCCGCCAATGCTAATCATGTGCCACGTAGGTACTCTAGGAAAACATGGTACCTGCGTCTACCTGATCCCCATCTGTTTCCTTCGAATCTCTCTCCCTCTCCCATCATCTACACTCAAGTCCAAAAGAGAAAAAAACCCTCTTTCTCTCCCTTGACTCTAGACCATGAATCATAGGTTGGAGCTCCATTTTCTTCACCACTGGCTCATTGGATGAAGCAGTTCTCGGCTCTTCTCTTCCGGTAATTCTTGGTTTCTCATTGCAGCCCTTTTCTATACTTATATCTACAGATCCTCAAGGTCTTTCTTTATATTTTCTATTCACTTCGTTTTGATGGAATTTATATAGAGAAATAAAGGTAATACGAGTGTTTGGATGAAAGATCGAAAATGGGTTCGATTCCCCTAAAGTTGAGCTTCAACTTCTGCAAGTGATTTTTTCATTCATATTGTCATATGTATGATCAACATCTATGTCTTGCAGTGGCTTTTGTCTTTACTTACTGTTTGGGATTGTTCATAAAACCTCTATTCATAAGCAAAATCCTATGAACAGTCCAAGACAATAAGTAAAGACAAAAGCAACTGCAAGACATAGATGTTGATCAGACATATGACATTATGAATGAAAAAATCGCTCACGGAAGTCGAAGCTCAGCTCTAGCGGAACCGAACCCATTTTTAATCTTTCACCTGAACACTCGTATTACCTTTCTTTCTCTATATAAATTCTATCCAAACGAAGTAAATAGAAAATATAAAAGAAAGACCCTAAGGATCTGTAGATATAAGTACAGAAAATGGTTGCAATGAGAAACCAAGAATTATTGGAAGAGAAGAGCCGAGAACTGCTTCATCCAATGAGCCAGTGGCGAAGAAAATGGAGCTCCAACCTATGATTCATGGTCTAGAGTCAAGGGAGAGAAAGAGGGTTTTTTTCTCTTTTGGACTTGAGTTTAGATGATGGGAGAGGGAGAGAGATTCGAAGGAAACAGAGGGGGATCAGGTGGACGTGGGTTCATACCATGTTTTCCTAGAGTACCTACGTGGCATATTAGTATTGGATGGTGCGAAAAGTAATTTTAAACCCATCCAAGCTTTTCTCTCTCTCTCTTTTTCTTTTTCTTTTTCTCTTTTAGGATATGTTACATCTATCAACCTCGATGTCTAATAGTCAAATGAAGTACAACCTCTTTCCCATTGAACTCCTGATTACATGTTGAGAGAATATTATAAATAGTACTAGCTTTCCCATACCTTTGGTCTTGTTAGTTCTCTCTTCTTGGCCTAAATATATATATGTATGCATAACCCTGCACTATGAGAGAGAGAGAGAGAGAGAGAGAGAGAGAGAGAGAGACTTGTACTTTTGGCACCGAATTGTTGTGATTGCCCGAAAAATAAAAATGGCAGAAGTATGGGAATGGCTAGAAGGTTATCCTCCATCCCAAAATATAAAAATGCCAAAAGTATGGGAATGGATACAATGTTATTATCCCAAGATTCACACCAACTTGATGCCAAAACTACCTTATCCTCTCTCTGTGTCTAGCTCTCTCTCTCTCTCTCTCTCTCTCTCTCTCTCTCTCGCTCTCTCTCTCTCTCTCTCATCCCTAGTTTAGTTAATTTTTTAAATGGAAGATTGGCCGAAGGACTAAAATGAGAATTCTTAAATTCAAAGATGTAATATTGGACGTACGAAAATTGAAAACTCAAGGAGTTTTTTCTTATTTTTATTTTTTTGTCAATTACAAGGTAAGTGTTAATTTGTAGTAAGCCCTGAGAGAAAATCAAGGAACCTAATCTTGCAATTAACTCGACATATATATATATATATATATATCATGTTCATGACCTTAAGGGCACTTTATTAGGTCTAAATTCTAATGAGTGTTACAAGGTAAGTCATGTTAATTGGTAGTAATCCAGAAAACTACATTTATAAGATAAAACTTATACTAGCATTATCGACCTGAGTTCTAGAGATCAGAGAGCGCGCATATACACACACATATATTATACATACATACATATATATTTATATATATATATAATATCTACTATATATGTCCTATACTCACCATAAAAGGGAGACATTACAATTTACAGGGATCTAATGAAACATAGGTCTATATAATGAGCGCATATATATATATATATATTTATATTCTACAAAATTTCTATCAAAGGAAATACAAATGAGGTGACACATGTAAACTACTTTTCTTAAATTGAAGACTAAAACCAAGCACTAAGTTTCATTAGAGCACAAAGCAGTTAATTAGGACTAAACCCTAAATTAGCAACATATTCGATCCTATCCAAACTGGAAACACCAAATTACCTCCATTTCTCACATCCTGATGAGAATATATATAGGATAAAAACATAAACTTGCCTTCATAAGCTCATTCTACATATATAGAAAAATTTTCAATAACCAACAACGCCGTTGAAGTGGCAAGATACTTAGCCATACAACCATATACTACAACAAAAGAGGGTTTTGGGACAAAACTTTTCCTCCCAAAAAACTGTGATTTCATCCCAAAACACTTTTTGGGACCAAAAAAAATCGTCCAATATCACTATCCGAAAAAATAGTCTTTGAGACGAAATTGAATAAAAATGTTCAATAACATTCAAACGGAAAGTTCTTTTTTTTACAATTAAATTTCGTCTCAAATATATGGTCGAACGGACAAATCATTACTTTCGACCATGAACTTATGTTTGAACGCATTGGATTGAGTGGTTGATTGAAATAAATTCATTCAAATGCAGGTTGTTGGTCATTCGAACAATACTAAGTTTTATTTTATCCAATAATGAAAAATCAAATACACATACATAACATCTTAACAAATACATTACAATTTGTTCAAAAAATATAAAAGTAGTCTCAAAAGTGCAAACTAAATAAATAAAATAGTCATGTTCATCATACAAAAATAATTGTAAAATATTTATAAATTAAATCAATTGTTTGGAGGCCGCCTGAATTGTTACATAAACTTATGATTTAGGAGTTGGCATCTCTCATAAACTCCTCTTGTTGCTGTTTTGTTGTAGCGATAACTACTATCAATTTGAATGTGCATCCAACCTTCATGATGCATGCACATCTCAAACACCATGAGAGAATGTGTAATCAATCACGTTCCTTCAAACAACTCAACTAAGCCATATTGCTATATTTCATGAATTAATCTTGATGATCCGGCGCCAACAAATTAATCACAGCCGATTACGGCCACTCAATGCGAACACCAAAACACATCTGGCTCCTTTCATAACCACCTATATATGAACGCCCAACTACCATAATTTAAGGCCTAAGACCACTCTGCATATAACATGCAAGAGGCAACACATGAGTAGTACTAGTACTTGTATATATCAACCTGCACCTTGAGATCGATCCATGTTTCTTAATTGGGTAATCACCCCGCGGCCGGGTTATATGCATGTAAAAGTCTCTAATTAAGTAGAATCTAATTATATATATCTCTCTTTGGTACGTAAGTACGTACTGCCGGACTCAATTATAAAACAGTACTACTACATTTTGGTATGAGCTCCACCAAATAATCAGACGCTCCAATATAACATTGCAGTCATTAGCATTCATGTACCTTATAAGTGAGGTAGAAATTAATGCAAGCCACGTGACACAATTCATGATCAGAATGTTGCCTATGAAGGTGATCCATAATATATATATATATATATATATATATATATTTAAAGCGAACACCCCGTGAAGAAAAGCATCACATGATGAATTCTTATATATTATATATATCTATATATATTTATAATTAATATAGGAGAATGAAAGTCTTCCTAGTTATGCCCCCAAAAGAACTGAAGCACATTTTACACAAAAAAAAAAAAAAAAAGTCTTCCTAGTTGAGGGATCAGGTACATGTATAGGTAGAGGGCGCAGCAACAGTTTAAGCTGTTAATTAGAGGGTGGCTGATCATCTAATCTTGAGATCAAAACGAAGACAATTCAATAAATTGAATTTACCACGAAATTAAAGAGAAGTTTGACTCATAATGCATGAATTAAGTAATTAAATTCACAGTCAGAGCAGTTGAGGTGCGGAGAGTTGAGATATGAGGCTGTCACAGTGTACGTGTATATACATATAATAATATTATATATATATATATATATATATAACATGTAGACACAGAAAATACGGTCTTAAAAGCTGGCAGATACAAAGAAATTTTGCCCATTTAATGCTTGTGAATAAGTTGGAAATCCTTCTAGAAGAAATGATCGATGACAATAAAGGATTTTCCTCTTTTGTGGGGTGTGAGGTCCCCACAATTCCCCTGCTTTCCCGCAACAAAATCTCAAGAGCTGCAATTTTCACTCACTACAAATTTGTCGGGAGTAATACGTCTGGTCATATCAATTTCGGTGAAAAAGTGAAGTTGGCCGCTATTCCTGCAAATTTTGCCACCGATCTTTCTCGCAGCAAAAGTCAATGGATAAAGAGGGTTTGAAGGGCAATTTCGATTAGGACATCATCGGAAATCATGGACATTTTCGGCCATTTTTTTGGGCACCGCAATTGCAAATTTTGGCGAGTTAGCTGGGGCACCGAAATTGCTCAAGATGATGCCACCAACTTCTCCTGCATACAGAGAGGAAGGGTCACCGCAAAAGAAAACTTTAGATTTTGTCAAGCAGAACTCAAATTTTAGATTTTCCAATTGCGGTGAATTTGCTTACGCCGAAATTCGTAGTAGTGCATGCGGGAAGGGGTGAATCCGCAGGAAATGCCATTTGTTTAGCCTTTCAAAATCAAAAGATCGTGGGTATTTGCGGTGAAAACTTTCTCAATAGCGACTTGAAACTAATGCAAAAATTCGTTGGAGGATTTACCAGATCGCAGAAATAAAGGTCATAATTTTTATGCTTTTTTCGAATTCATTAGCTACGTTATTATGGCTGGAACTGAATCTCAAAAACCAACCCAAGTAATTGTGAATCAATCTCGACTGCATGTCACCCATTTTTACAACATGTACATGTACTATGCCAAGCCTGTTTTTGAGAACTTATTGTTTTAGATTTAATGTAGGAAATTGACATGTTTGGCAAAATAAAACACCATATATTTTACTTTCATTTCTATGTACATATTGGCATCCAGTTTTCATACAAGCTTGAATGAACATATCATTTACTTTCACATCATACATTATAGCAGATAGAAAGATTAAATGTCATGCAAAATCAAGCTTAAATTCCTAAATGCATACTGCCATGTATCACATAAATATCACATGCCACTCATCAAGATTGTTGTCAACATGGCTATACATTTAAACTTGAGAGTGAAGTCTATATATAGCATCCTGCAGGCAGGCTCATTGGTGCATCAAAAAATTACAACTGAGCTCATATCAACCTGTGAGAGATACTTGCATATTACAGAGATGAAAACTTTGAGTGTCAAAACAAGTGTAGAGCCTACATGATCTCATTCAACATGCATATTGAACATAAATGTTTTCACTTATACTCCATTGCAAAAATACCTAGATAAAATTTGATTTTTACTTGGTCAACTAGATTCTCTGAAGGTGCAGGTTTTAATTTGTGTAACATAATAAAACATCACCTATACTAATTGTACTTGGCATCACAGTATCTTGGAAAACGAGTATAATATACAAGCATTAGAAAAGTAAGAAAATGTTCTAATGTGCAATATGAAAGTATAAACTGCATCTAGTATTAACTTTTGATATTAGTGGCATCTAGAGAAGATTATTTTATTTTAACAAGTAAATGCAGTGAGAGTCAGTGTACTAATTTTCAATGTTCCAATAAAATCCTTCTAAAAAATCAGAAAAAAGTGGAAGAACTAGACTCCTATCAAAGCTAAGAAATGCATCACATAGAAGATATGTTCAAATCATGCATTTTGATCACACCATATTTTTTCTCCAAATTCCATAGTCAAAACAGTTACATGCATAATTAACCTATATCCATCACCTATACTCCATTACAGAAATACCTAAAGAAAATAGGTAATAATTACCTAGTAAACTAGCTTCTCTCAAGTTGCAGGTTTTAATACAACAAACAAAATAAATTATGTAACTCTCTTAACCATTGTAAACAAGACCAACAGTTGGAAGGGGTTTTAAAGCATACTTATATAGTGTTAGACAAACCGTAAAACAAAATCATTCGCAGCACCATTTTCCAACAAATATCTGCCCATGACTCTGTTGTGATGCCATTCCAGCAACTAAAAATACTTCAAAAACCTCCACCATTTTCTCTAAAAAACTATGTAACAAAATATGTGCCTGTCACCAAAAGTTATTAATACTTCTTAACAAAATTTCAAAAACCTCCCAGTTTAGAAACCCATCCAGCTAAATATCTCCTTGAGGGTCTCTATTAGACACTTTTTGAAATGTTGAGTCATTCATCCTCTAGTCATAGGACATTTTCGAAACCAATAATTGTCTTACATCCCTTTTCAACTCATCCAATTCAGTCTTGTACATCAATGTCTCATTTTTATGCTTCTCATTTTCTTGGGCTAGGTGCTCACCTTATGCTGGCATAACTGATGGTCTAGTCTCTGGTATAACTAAACCACTAAGTCCTCTTGTATAACCAGACCTGTGTCCTAACACATCTCTAAATGTTGTATTTGCAGCCTCATCTATGCGCTCCTTGGACTGAATCTCATCTAATTTCTTACATATCGTATTCTGATGCAAACAAGTATCGTATATGAGTTATAGTTGAAATAAACTAAGTAGCATGGTTATCTATGATTGGAACAATATAGTGTAAATTGAGTTAGTTAGAGACCACACACATGGTAAGTTTCTGTCATGGGAGTGAAAAACGTCCCTTTCTTCTTTGACCAATGAGTTTCTTTATAGAAGTTAACCAAGCTTGATGCACTTGAGCCTTTTAATTACATGCATACATATTACCCACCTCTCTTTCTATTACACACTAGCACTGACCATTTAGCTTATAAAGAAGAAAATCACTAAAATTTTACCATCTCTTCTATTAACCTCACAAAAGACTTTATGCCTGCGGTGTGGTCCACACGCTACTTTTCCCAATTGACCTTATTTTAATTTGATATTTTCTGCGATGTAAATAATTATATAGTTATGTCCATACTCAACACATACCAATTTCTAATAACCTTTCATCAAATGTAATACTATTTAATTCAGCACTTTTACTTCTACACGTCACTTGTTACCTTGAATTCATCGCTCCCCTATCTCTCACATAACTTTTTCCATTCATCTAGTTCCACCAATGACGTTGACTTCATTAATTTATCCTGGCATGTTGCACAACCCCTGTATATTTTATGAAGCTGGTAGTGGAAGTCATTGAACTTCTTCCCGAGGTTCTTCTCGATCATCTCGCGATGATTCCTTTTGCACCAATCTATAATGAAATTAGCCTGCAACATGACACTAATTGACAGGTTAGTCCAAATACATAACATCTTTTTGCCTTATACAAGCTACATAATTCCTTTTAAATTTCGAATTTAATGAAACCAGCTCAATACCTTAACACGATTGATCAACTCCTCTTTCTCGTCAGCATCTACAACATCCCAACCATTTTGAATCATTGTTGCATGATGTTTGATAATCCATATTACTCTTATTGTAAAGAAGACCACATTCTCACATGATGGTGCCCTCACACCATCATTAATCTGCAACGAAATGAGACCATGCTTACGAAACTTCATAAACTCAGTGCACCAAGCTGGTACACGACACCTCCGTATTGTTTGTTTCCCTGCCATTGATAGAATGTATATTATATAGAAGTGACAATAATTTCCTGATGTATACCAACATTGTACATTGCACATCTACCAAATAAAACCATGGAAATTACCAGCAGAAAATGCATGTGACATAAATGAATAACGTCATATTTTTTGTCCATCAATTTGTTGAAATACAATTTGAGTTTACCATTATTTTCAGGCATTGTATATGGAGTACCATTGCTAACTTCATTAAACTCAGTATCCAAAATCATATATGGGGGCTATGTTGAGTCATCCGATGATGAGCTTTGCTCAACCCTTCGTGTCCACCTACTAGGCTGCTCCTGAGGAGTTGGACCATTCCATGTGTAGCCATGACTTGGTTGTTTGCGACTTTGTGCCATCTGGCTATATATACCAACTCTTTTTCTTGTTCCTCTCATGGCAAATGGTACTTACAATTAATTGAAACTCGAATCTAGTTGCAATTAATGAAAATTGAATCTGTCATGTGAATATACTTAGAGGATAGGGTTAACATCATGAATTTATATCTGAGAATATTGAAATACAAGCAACTACCAACATGGATTATGGCCTTTACTTTAATCATCATCACATTAAACATTTGTGATAAGTTGGTAGACCTTTTTCATGATCTATTACCACCAAGCCATGCTAGATAACTGCATAACATTTTATCTTAATGGAAACTGGTAGACCCTGTTTGGTTTGTAGCTATAGAGAAGGAAATGTACTCAGTACTGTTGGTTCCATGCATGTGGCTTATAAACTATTAAATTTGAATTTTTTATAGTCTATTACATCAACATGTTATTCTTAGGTTCAGCAAAATCCATCAACACAGGCCTATGTCACCCCAGTTTAGCTCTATTATTGGGGTGAAATAATCTGATTTCACATATTATTAAAGATAGAAATAAAGTAATTTGACATACCAACATGATAGTTTATGTTTCCAGACATCAAGAAAATGTCTAATCTCATCACACATTACCACATGGTAATTCCTATGTTGCATATCATTAATCTACCAAAGATAAAGTTTGTTAAGTAAAATCCAATGGATTTTCCAAACTGAGAAAATCCATCAACAAAGATCTTTCTTTCACCATTAGAAGATTGGGAATCAACTCAGCAATTAGATTTGTTGGAAACAAATAAGACACATTTATTGAAAATAGGCACTATAGCATTCAATCATTTTGGAGAAGGGCTTGTACAGAGGATGCCAAGGTCAATTTCTTGGTACAAACTTTTGACTCTAACTTCTCCCTAATCTGTTCTAGACTGAATGTAAATTTTCTTTGAAACTTTATCTCATATTAAGTAAATGACCAAGTATTTCATCTGATTGAACGTGTTCCTTCTTTTCTATTTGCATTCATTTGCAGATGTAGACATGGGTATTTTCATGTGGTGAACAATTATTATAAACAACCAAGGGAACAGACTTCTCGACCCCAATGACAGATTTAACAAGGAAGTGAGAAATCACATATAAAAAAACAAAAATTTTGAAAAAAATTGTAATACTCAGCAATTACAATCAAAGTACTTATTCAAGTATGTCAACTTATTTCAGGTTACCAAACACGAGGATGCACCATAAAGCTAGTGGAAGAACTGGAACTCATTAATGTAGGAAAATACTTACATGGATCTCTTAGTGGTTAAAAGCTGAGTCTGACTCCACCGAGTAAGAAAGTGACTTTGGAGGAGAAATCCAAATCTGTTCAGTTTCTGAGAACAACTCCATACGCTGACTCCTTGTAATTACTTTAGGTTATTTTTACACTGAAAAATTGACAGTTATTTTGCCGCTTAAATATTTCACACTCTTGCTCACTTGTTAGTTTCACAGATTTTTGTACTTTGCCTTTTTTAACAGCTAGTGAGACTCAGTTGAAAAATACATATGATGAAATAATCAGCATGCCTTTTTGCCGCTTATCATACTAGGCAAATGATGTAATTCCCAACTCTGCATATATCCTATCTTTTTTACTTCCAATTGGATATTGAAAAGGACCTTATATCTATAATTACATCTGGACATTTGGACATACACATGATGAAAAGGACTTTTTTACATTTAGACATTTGGACCTTATATATATAATTACATTTGGACATATTGAAAATGACCTTTTTATAATTGAACACTAATTGAAATATAATTTGGCTTTCGGTGCAGATGAATTTTGGGGACAGGGGGTCCCGCCCGCACCAGAGGCCTCCATGGAGGTGGGGGACGAAAAGGGCTAAGCCCCGCTCCATTTTTCCCCTACCTAATATATTTATATTATACATATATAAAGAAAGATACTTGATAAGTGAAACGATGTCTTTTTGTCCATGACAAAACGGCGCCGTTTCATTTTACCTGTTAGGTCCCCCTTAGCCCGTTCATCCTTCTTGCTTCTCAAACTCTCTCTCAGATTCAGACTCTCTTGTGCTCTCTCTTGATCTCTTCTCTCTTTCTCTCTCTCACTCTCGAGCACTAGCACGACATCTGAAGATTGAGACTCGTCATCGCTACATCCATCATTTGCTGCACTAAAGGTAAGACTCCTTACTTTGGACCTCGATATATATATAGATTTATTTTTTTCTTTTTTTGAGTTTTGGATTGGAGATTGGAAGAATGATGGGTTGAATCAGAAATAGAGAATGGGAATGATTGTGAATTTGTGTGCTGTGAGTTTAGATTTGTGCATGTATTTGTAATTGAACGAATTTGTGTGGCGTCTACACTAGGTTTTTTTTTTTGTAGTTTATAGGTTTAGGGATTTGGAACCCTAAATTAGTTTAGAGTCCAAATCCGAAACCCTAAACTAATTGATATAGGGGTTTCAATCAAATAATTGTTTATCATGTCTCTATTGAGAATCAAAGTAATTAACGACCACATGCATATTTTGTATTTGTCACATATATATATACCAATCCACAGAATTATTTGAATTTGAATATATTATAGCTAGAGTTAAAAATTTTTCATAATCTATCTTTTCAAAAAAAAAATAGAAACAAAAATATAATTTTGATCATAATCGTCACAAAATCCATTCCTTATTCATTGAAATAAGGAATTCATATGCCTCCAACAAAGAAAATAAATATACCTAAAACAAGCATAGGCCTTACTATAGGAGTTACTATCATCCCTGTAGTGACTTAAAAATTGTACTATATTCAATTTTTTTCATTACAGTCCATGTGTAATTACACATGATTTTTTGACATGGACAAAATCCATTCCTATATGTCATTTATCTCATCTGTAGTAAACGACCAAGTACATATATAAAATGGTTGACGTAAAGTTGGTATTACATGATCCATCTTCATATCTACACATGATGAAGTCAATGACAAAGTTCCAAACCATCAAAAGTTACAGATATTCAAAGTAAAATGTTCTTGAAAAATGTTACAATTGAATTCTCATCATCAAGAATTTGCAAGTACAATAAATTGCAGTCGGCAGCACTACTGAAATTTTAGCTTCCCCACCAACTTCTCCAATATAGATCACCGAACTCGAAGCACTGTGGAAAAATAAAAGATGCAACAACTCAGTAAATAAATAAAAGACAGATGAAATAAATAGTAGCAGCACAAAAGTAAATATTCCCATTAATTTATGTATAGCACATTTCAGAGGACGAAGCTCTAAATAGGAGTAGACAAAGGAAACTATGTTGATCAAAATATCTAACCTATTAGATGCAAAGGATCGATTATTTCCCTACAATTCTAACATGGTTTATTTAGATTTTTCTTTCATCCTTAGAACTTCAAATTTACAGTACTATACATCCAAATGCTTAATGAAGATTCCAATAAAAAAGTAATTGAGCAGAGAACTGCATACCATTGATATAAAATGATTCTTGGCAACTTACACAAATTTTAACCACTTGCAGTAATACACATTTTATAAATAAGAGTTACAAATGTAGTCTCAACAAGATATATATATATAATTCTCAAATAAAATTGTACTTTGAAACCTATATGCAATTACCATTCCTTTCAGTAAAAATGACAGTGGCAAAAGTTGAAAGTAGATGTTAGCACAACGATTGGTATAGTACAACGGTTGCATCACTGCACTACCAACAAAGTTGGATAGCTTGCCAAATGAAAAGTAAAACATAAATTTAAATGTAATTTAAATATGATTTTTTATAATCACACACACACACATATATATGTTACCAAATATGTATGTAGTCATATTGTGAACTATAACAATATTTGACTTACTTAATCATTCATATCAATCTCATAATCACCATCTCCATCCTCTCCGCTTGACTCTGATGTGTTGTCACTATTCCAATCACTCTCAGCTGAGGATGATTCGTTAGTAAGAAACTCATCCTCCTCAACTCTTGGATCAAAGTGTTCACACATCACTATCTCATGCACAACAAGCAGGTTTATATCTAATCGATGCAAAGGCATATCTACGCATGTATTATCTTGATATACAAATAGCTGGTGGAGAATATTCTTCATCCTGGTATGCTTCATCCGCAGGCTCCTCCTCATCATCCTCATCGCCAACTATTATGATAGAGATGTCATAAACATTCCTAGTCAATACCTTCTGTACTATTAGTCAATTTCTCCCTAAACTTGTATCTTTTAGATATATAAAAAAAAAACTTGTAACGCTTAACATGCAAGTACAAAAAGATCATCCTTGTAAGATTTTCAAATTGAGTCCAAACTTGTAAAGTGACTGTCAACACGAACTCCTTTTCTCATATCACATATATCAAACTAATCACATTTGAACAAATATACACAGCGCCATCGTAGGTATTTGAGTTCGATACTGTCTATTACTACTTTATAGAAGTCAATAGGCCTACCTTGATGATCCCCAGGAACAAGCACACCGTTCTTTTGTGTAAGACGATATTCTTCACGTTTCTTTGTGTGGAACCTGGTTCCATTCATAATGTAACCAATATATGATACAACTCATGGGTCAAGTCTACACGCTAGTGTGTAAAGATTATTGGACATCTCTTCTGAGCTTGAATTACGCAATTTCCTAATCTGAATAAACTTAATGAAAAGTAAGACAATTCGAAGCACCCATAAAGTTAAAAGGACCTACATTTGGCCCATCGTAGTTACCAACAAGACACTCACATGCTCCTTGAACCATAACAGAAATACATTTTCGTGCACAGAATCAATGTTAATTACACCTTTATCTTTCAATTTGTTGTAATGCTCCCTGCATAATGCATGAGCAAATATTGTCAACTAATTTCTATCATGGAAAATAGGCAAATATTTTATGGACAACAAGTGATTGCAAATTGAATGACGATAATTATTCTAGGTAGTGGGTAATCTCAAGACAATTGTTGAGGGCATACCAACATTATTTGGCAAATACTAATTGAAAATTGTTGAGGACATATCGAATGGCCGCACCTTTTGTGTGAATATTGAAAATTCTGATTGCTGGCGTCCTTCACAATCATCTACATTGCGTTCTTCTCTATGATATCTAGTTTCAACATCATGGAGATATATCGAACAAAAAGTCAAGCACTCGATATGAATGTAAGTCTCAACAATTGAGCCTTCAGGACGGGCCTTGTTTCGAACATATAGCTTAAATTTTCTCAAAAACCTCTCAAATGGATACATCCACCTATGTTGTACAGGCCTTTCATACAATGCCTCATGCGGTAGATAAATAGCTAGGTGCACTATTACATCAAAGAATAGAGATAGGAGTATCATCTCAACTTTGCAAAGGATAATTGGAATATCATTCTCAAGACGCTTCAAGACATCTATTGTCAATGTGCATGTGCACAACTGTCTAAAAAATGTGCTTAGTTCAATCAAAACTAACCGAATGTTAAGTCGTAGGTACCCGACAATGGTGACAAGTAGTAGTCTTTTTAAGAAAATATAACAGTCATGATTCTTCATTCCTGAGATTTTACAACTATTTAACATAACACATTTAGCAATATTTCCAGCAAATCTATTTGAAAATCTCACAACTTGTAGCCATTCACAAAAGGACATCTTCTTATCTCCGTGCAACGTGTAATATGCAGGTGGCATAAAAAGTTTATGTCCATGTTCTTGTAAATATAATTCCTTCTTTATACCAAGAATCAGCAAATCCTTATGTGCGTTAACGGAATCTTTTATTTTGCCTGGAATCGTCATCAACATTTCTAAAACGTTATTACAAATGTTCTTCTCAATATGCATGACGTCATGATTATGTCAAATTTTCAATGTTGATCAGTAAGGTAATTGGGAAAATATACTTGTTTTTTTCCAATTAAGTTTATCAATTCGTCGCTTTCTCTTCCTTCCACCTTTTCCAAATAATACATCCCCAACATTATTTAGTTGATTCAGTAGATCGTGACTAGATAATTCACAAGGTAGGGTGCGGTGATCAGTATTGCCATTAAAATTAATCTTCTTCTTTCTCCAAGTATGTTTTGGAGATAGGAAACAACGATGGCTCATGTAACAATGTTTTTTACCATGTTTAACCACAAAGAGTCAGTGTCACCATTACAAGTTAGACATGCCAATTTTTCCTTCGTGCTCTAGCCAGAAAGATTTACATATGCAGAAAAGTCATTAATCGTCCATAATAATGTTGTATGTAATTGAAACATTTGTTCTCTTGATGCAACATACGTCTCAACACCATTTTTTCACAAATCAATCAATTCATCAATAAGAGGCTGCAAATACACATCCATCTCATTGCCCGGCACCTTTGGTCCAAAAATTAAAAGAGACGGCATAAAGAAATAGTCTTTCATGCACAACCATGATGGCAGGTTGTAAGGGACAAGTATTAATGGCTATACACTATAAGGTTTACTCATATTATTAAAAGGGTTGAATTCATCACTAGCTAGACCAAGGCGTACTTTACGAGCATCTATAGAAAATGAGATATGCTTTTGATCAAATTCCTTTCACCCAGCTTTATCTTTCAACATAAACAACCTTTTCAATCTAGGTTTTAACGAAAAATATTGAAGTACTTTGTGGGGGAATTTTTTTTGTTTAGTTGTGCTGGTTACCCATCTTAACATACTACATTTGGGACAATCATGTTTGTCAGCATTTTCCTTCCAGTATAGTATACAATCATTTGGACATACATCAATCTTTATATAATTAAAACCAAGGGCCTGCTCCATCCATTATGACTCGCGGTATGAATCAGGCAAAAATGCATCTGAAAATGAAGCTTTCAACAACTTTAGTAGCATATCAAATGATTTAACACTTCACCCCCCAATCGTCCTTATATGCAACAACTTCACAATGAAGGATAACTTTGAGAACTTAGCACATCCTAGATAGAGTGGACATTTGGCACCTTCCAACAATTCATCAAAGGTTTTTGCTCTATGGTTCACATAGGCGGGTCCTTCACTGGTAACGGACTCAACTGGCTCCATATTTGTAAATGATCCAAGCCTAATGTCATCTAACATTACATCCATATCATTAATGTACTCGTCATTTTGCACTTCATTGACATCACCATTAAACTCATTAGCATCCCAAGTCTCTTCCTCGCCATGAAATTTTCATTCGACGTAGTCTTCATCAATTCCTATGGTGAATAGGTGTCTTTGCACCAAGTTTATACTGTGGAAAAAGTTATTACGACAATTGTGACAAGAACACTTGATGTTGTTTGTTGTTGCATGAGCTTAGGCCAGTGTAATGAATTGATGTACCCCTTCATGATATTCTGTAGACCTAAATCGATCGGTAATATGCATCCAGCTTTTTTCTATGTCAAAATAACTGTAAGATAAAAATAACAGAGTTGGATAGTTTTCGACTTAAGCTAAAGAATGATCATATCAAAGTTGGTAAAATAGGCACTAGGAGAAGATATTTTGTTTTCTTGAGGAACTGTGAAACACTTTGCATGAAAGCAAGTCCCTTAGAAGTGTTGAGTATCTTACAAAGACTGTATTTGTTTTCCTATCGTTAAAACATGCAATGCATGTGATTTCAACAATAAAGTACCTATATGAACAGATTAATTGAACAAGTTTTAAAAAAAAAACTAAAGGTCATAAAAAAAAGTATTAATCACAATTAAACTTCTTTGAGCTTAGTTATTAGGGTTCCGACAGTTTGGGGTGTGAAAAGAGGAAGCAACCCTAACTCAAAGTGGAAGCTGTCATGCAAAGTAAATTGTTGGAACTAGAATGTTAGAACTTAAGTGAAGTGCTAAGGAATAAACAGCGCAGCATGAATGGTTGCCATTTTGAACAGAAAGAAGACCAGCGTTGCATTGCGTTTTGACATGTTCTTTTTAATTTGGACCCTTGTACACCTGTTAGCTATGACCCAAGAAGGTGTTTTGAGGTCACCTTTACTTTTCCTTAATCTGTTAGTGAATGTCAGAGAGGAATAAGTCAAAAGAATCCGTCTAGGTACAGTCCTAATTTGGGGACTCAGCACGTACTCTTGGATAATTTAGTCATTTGCTATTTTGATGTTTGACACTAATGCCCCTATCCCAAATTTAATCTGAATTCTAGTTTGTCTAGCGCAAGATTCTCTCTCAAAATTACATTTTCTCTTCAATCTATTTACCTTCAACTTCTAGCCAGAAACTAGTAACCATGGTTATATAATCTAGGGTAAAGGATGATTGGATGTACTTAACTACATTTTTTGGGTTCACTATGAAACTGGTAACTTGGTTTCTGGAAATGAAATACATGCTTTCTATACTTTAACAAGTATGCATGTTATTGTACTGATTATGAAGCTTGTGACTATTTTCCACTCCTATTTCTACCTATTTCTACTGATTATTACATCTTTTCTGCTCTACACACAAATACACTCATTCCAGTAGCTGTTAATCTATTGGGCAACTAACATTAGTTAATATTAAAGGCATCCAAGATAATAATAGAAATCCATCAGCCACCAAAATCATACAACATCCCACATACATGAACTTTCATATGTATATCCCGCAACAACATCAGCCAAACCTCCAAAACAATTTCCAATACTTATAAATCAACTTCTAAAAACTGACAAAACAAACCCTTTAGCAAAATAAAAGTTTGTAATGTGGATAACTGGCAGCAATTTTACTTATTAGTTGCAAAAGAACAAAAAAAACCTAGCTAAATAAAAATGCCCAAATTTAGAGAGATAGACACGGATTGAGGGAGAGAAGTACCACCCGGATTGAAAGGAGAGGAGATAGCTTGCTCAAATAGGGACTGCATGGAGGAAATGGCGCGTGACGGTGGAGCACGATGGGGCAGCTTTGATTGCGGTGGAAGGAGAGAGAGAGAGAGAGAGAGGACGGCCAAAGATAAAGAGAGACAGAAATGACTTACCGGCTAGGTGTGGAACAACAGCTTGCAGGAGTCATCGAGGTCGAGGGTCGTAGAGAGAGTCGATATCACAAATTTGTTAACGTTTGCGGAGAGAGCCTAGATCACAAGAAAAAAAAAACCCCCCATTTTTGCGGAGAGAGTCGAGATGTAGAGGGCAATATCGTGGATTTTAGATGTTAGCGTTTAATGCGGAAAGGAAAATGTTGCTGCAATAGGTCCATAAATGTATTTCAATTCCTGTTCTCAAAAACATAAGTTGCGACAAGTCGAAATCGCCGTAATCAGTATCTTTAACTGCGAATATATGACCTGCCACAACAAAAATGCCATTACAATAATACTCCCTCTGTTACATTGCAAATTTGTCCGCAACATCAAAAACTGGCAGCAACAACCGATTTTTCTTGTAGTGTGAATTAGTGACTTTGTACGTGGACTAATTAAAAAAACTTCAAGTTCTCGTTTAAATTTGAGTATTTTAAATAGAAGAGATAAATATAAATGAAATGTGTTTTAAAGTATTAATATTGTTGTCCGAGTACTGAGTTTTTTAAATATTTTTTAAATATTGCAAAAACTTTGCATATATATATAATTATAAGAAATAACTTCGACGTTTTGTGCCTCCAATTAGATTTTGCCAAAATTTAAGAAATTAAAGATTTTAAAAAACTCTTTGTAAATATCGTGTAATCTATCACTAAAAATAAGGCAGCTCACGTACGTACCTGCATTTATGATGGGAAATATAGGTCTCTAGTATAGCCGCCTGATTATCTAAGAGGAATTTTAGAATATAATTTTCTTTAAAGATGGGTTCGGTTACATCTTATCTCATCTCATCTCATATAATTATTATAATTTTTTTAAATCTTCACAGAAAATATAATAAACAATTTAATTTTTTCGAATTTCAAAATAAAAATTATATCAAAAAGTTATATTATAACAATATTCTATTCAATTTTAAATAAAACATATCATCTCATCTAAACTACGTAGCCAAACAAGACAAGAAACCTAGCCTGCAAATAATTTTCAAACAAAATAATTAAAAATCAATCTAAACAAAATGGTCAGCCACCCTCACAGAAGGCTAGAGTCACCCACAAGGCCACAACCTTATTTTTATTAAATTACGCCTAGGCAATGGGGCCTATCCCCCGGTCTGTCCATGTGTTAGAAATTTAAAAAACAATGGGCCAGGATGCAGGTGGATATCCTACTCGCCAGATACCCATCCACTCGCCCGTCTCCTATGTATAAATAAATAAACCTAAGATTCGATCAGTTTTTTCTCTCTCTTCGGCCACTGCTCCTCTTTTTCCGCTTCTTCTTCATCTCTCCTCTCACTCCAAGCCTCTTTCTCCTCTATTCTTCATCTACTCTTTTTCTTTTCTTCATCACCTCCTCCGCTTTTTTCTTTTTCATCAGAGACCCAAAGCCACACGATTGGCTAGATTTGATTTGATTTTTGTTGGTTATTTTGTTGGATTTTAAGGTTTTTATTCGAGTTTGGAGCGGAGGAGTGGCTGACCATGGATATAGTGGTTTTCACGTATGGAGAACCACAACCATGACTCTCATGCGGTCGTGGCTCTCCATACACAAATCTAGATTAACAGTAGTGCATTGGGATAGGGATATTGAGTTGAGCCACTCATTCGCCTGTCGAACTAAGGAGTATGCGGGGGTGTGGAAGTGGGGGAACTAACTCCCCCAGTCATAAGGGGGCAGGGTGCGGGAGGGGTGGCTGCTAGCTGTAGGGCTAGTAAAACCCCTATATTAAATTATAACTTAAAGGTTATTTAAATTTTTATAAGGTTTTGATTATATATATATGTCACTTTGTACTAATCAAATATACCCAATAGGTCAGGTATTATTTTTATTTGTTTCCTTAGGGGAACGTATATGAGTTCAAAGAGTGAAAAGCTTAATTCTATATGATGGAGAAGCTCACTTCCTTTTTCTTTTTTTTTAAGTGTTGGTAGCCACATGACCAGGAGTGGCCCCATCCCAAGTTTATTAAAGAAGCCCTCACTTGTGGCTGAGGAATACTGTGGAATAAGAAAAACAAATGAGGGATTACATTAAAGACTCCCAAACACAAACCATCAAAATACCAAAATAGAAACAACTCTAAACAAGCCTAAAACCACTAAAGAATCCTAGAAAATGGACCTCTAAACATGCCTAGCAAAAACAAAAAAACTAAATCCAAATATAAGGTAGACCTAATTTGTCCAGCCTAACCAGGCCTCTAATATGACGTAGAAGACTCTGGATATCCATGTAAAACATATCCACACCAAGCGCACCCTCCTTAGCTAAGGAGTCCGCCACTAAGTTCCCTTCTCTGAAGCAATGACGATACTCAATTTCCATCTCTTCAGGATGGTCGACAATAAGGCCCCAGAAATCTCACAAATACCAAAGGGAGCAATTCCTGGAATTAACCCATGACACAACCACCTGTGAGTCACAATCAACATCAACCTCCCTCCAACTGGCAATTCTATAAAGATGAAGGCCTTCAAGCAAGGCACGGAGTTCAGTCTCTGTAATGGTACAGGACCCAAAAGTTTTAGAGAAAGCAAAAATAATTTTGCCATCCCTATCACGAAGCACTCCACCATCACCTCCACTCTCTAGATTTCCCAAACTACTCCCATCCACATTCAATTTGACACGGTCATGGGCCGGTTTGGACCACTAAACCACTCTTTCACTTTTATGCTTAAGAATGACAAGGGGAATTTCGAGACGTGCTAGAAGCCTAGAATCCCCGATGCTCAACTTATCAACTTTGGAGATACTATCCATCACCACATGCACCCAGAATTTAATCGAATGCCACACCTCAATCACATACTCACTCCTATTTTACATCCAGGCCTTACATCTACGTTGTCACAATCTCCACAGAACAATGGATGGAAGTAAGCCGGTGAGGATCCCTACTTGGGACTGGTGCCTAGCACGTTGAAACCAAGCTAAAATACGTTCCCTCTAGCTCTGAATAGCCACAAATGGAACACTCATCTTAACAGCCACTTTCCTCCAAAGGGCACTGGCAAAATCTCCATTACCCAGGACATGATTAAGATCTTCACATTGTCGATTCTCGCAACAATTACAACAAGAGACAACCGGAATCAATCTTGCGGATTTGATCATCCACACTTAGACAATTAAAGTAAGCTTTCCATACACAAATGGACATCTTACCAGGCAACCGTTTATTCCAGATCCACGACGCACCATCCATTTTTGGGACTCTGACAAGAATAATCTCCCAAGCCGACTTGGTAGAAAAATTCCCGTGTTTATTAGGGGTCCAAATTAACACATCCTCTTTATTATTCACCCCACCCACTGAAGCCATAACCTCACTGGCCAGTTGTGGACCAACGAGATCATTGAGTTTATCCACGTCCCAACAGTTCTACACCACTATATCTTTCACCCTGAGATGATTCTCCGAAATGTCATTCGCCCTCATACATAAAGGTCCAACCTCTATAAACTTGTCATACCAAAGAGATTCCCTAACTTTCCATTGAGAATTCTGTAATAGAAATGAGATGCCTTTAAGAACATTTTTCCAAACTTGAGAGCCAAGCCACCCCTCCTTAATCAACGAAATATGATTATTTTTCCCATACTTAGCACGAAAAAAAATTAGCCCAGAGTGAGCCTTGCGTCAAAAGTTGCCAGCCAAACTTTAGAAACATAGCCTATTGAACCTCGCCAAGGTCCCTGACACCGACACCTCCCTCTTCACACGGTACACACATTTTTTTCCAAAGCCCTCCAATTCCTTTTCTTTTTCCCCTCCTCTTCTCTCCAAAAGAAAGTGGCAAACATGCTAGCCAATCTCCTCTTCACTGTTTTAGGCATGTGAACCACCGAAAGGAAATGAATAGGCATGCTAGTGAGAACATGCCTCAAGATGATCAAGCGACCACCTTGAGATAACAATCAACCCGCCAATTTTTTCGCAACTTTCTCCACAAAAGGATCAAAATGGGTAACTTTGAGCCTGCCATCAACTAAGGAGCTCCCAGGTAGGTGAACTGACCCTGAGAGAAACCAGTATCAACCAAGATTTCTCTAGTATGACTAAGCCGTAACCACTTAGACCAGAAAACAGCAGACTTATCATAATTAATCTTTTGTCCCGACCAAGACTCAAACATACGGAAAATCTCCATCAAGGATCTAACCATGCTTTTAGAAGCATTAGTAAAGCCCACAATATCATCTGCATACAAGAGGTGAGACAACAAAGGGGCACCAGAAGGCAGAGAAAATAGTTTAATTCTCCCCTCCCTCACCTTCTTGGAGATAAGTCGAGATAAGACTTCCTGGACCAGGATAATAAGATAGGAAGATAAAGGGTCACCTTGACAAAGACCCCTCTCAGATTTAAAGAAACCTTTATACGTACCATTCATTATGACAAAAAACCAAGGGGTGGATACATAATTCCAAACAAGCTTTGTGATCCAGAATACCAAAGGAGCAAAGGACAAGCATCAGAAACCTCCAATCCACTCTATCATATGCCTTGCTCATATCAACTTACATGAGCATAATTACCGCCTCTTGCCTTCTTATGCAGCAGTTTAATAACTTCTTGAGTTAACGAAATATTCTAAAAAATACTACGCCCATTTACAAAGGCACCCTACTCAAGAGAGACAAGCTTACCAAGGACAGGAGATAAACGATTAACCAGTAATCTAGCAAAGACTTTGTAAATCACATTGCATAAGCTTATTGGCCGAAACTTATCAAAACTCAATGGATTAGGCACCTTCGGGATCAACACAATAAAAGAAATATAGAATCTAGGCAAACTTACACCGTGGAAAAAATCCTTCATCACAGCCATGACATCATGCTTAATGAAATCCCAACAAGCAATGTAAAAAGCAGACCCTAGCCCATCAGGACCAGGGTTAGAATCCGAAGAAATGGAAGCAATCACCTCTTTGACCTCAACTTCCAAAGACTCTTCCATAAAAGCATCCTGATCATTATCCACAAAACACGGCTGAATGAGAGAAGTTAAATCCAGAATTTCGCCATTCCCAGACTACCTAAGAAAATCCTCAAAATGCTGCACTACCCCCTCATGAACTTGTTTCGGAGAAGAAAGATTGACATCTTCAGAAATACGCATGGACTTGACGCTCGAGTTCCTACGTCTTTGAGCAATAACAGCATGAAAAAATTTAGAATTATGATCGCCCTCTTTAATCCACTTTTTCTTAGCCTGCTGAGTAAGCCGTGCATGTTCCTTCTGCATCCAGGAATCCAACTCAATCTTGGACTGCAACAATTTAGAATCTAACTGGTCAGAAAAGCCATTTTGAAGGCTTTCCTCAAGAAGTTTAATCCGCTCTTCAAGTTCTTGGATACAAATATCCACCCTTCCAAATGTATTTTTATTCCAAGCACGGAGAATGACTTTCATCTTCTTAATCTTCCCAGCTAGAATAATCAGCTTATTAGCACCCCGTGACTCCACACACCAAGCCTCCCGAGCCACCTTGAGAAAATCCTCATGCAATAACCACATATTCTAAAAACAAAAGGGAGTCGGACCATACCTTTAAAAGGAAGGCATCAATTGGAGAAGAAAGGGCGAGTGATCTAACGTACTTCATTTGAGAAGCCTGGCCTTAGCACCTCCACACCTAACTGTAAAAACATTATTGACTAGAATACGATCAAGCTTAGCCCAACTACAAGCTAGAACTTGTTGCCCATTACACCAAGAGAATTGTGTACCATAAAGGTTCCATTCTATCAGACCACAATTGTCAATGCAATTATTAAATTCACTCATAGCCAAACGGGATCTCGGATTCCCACCCCTTCATTCAGTGTCCACAAGAATAATGTTAAAATCTCCCATAACAGCCCATGGAATACCCGTGCAGGTTATACTGCTCAAATGATCCCATAACTCACGACGCTCAATCATTGAACATTTGGCATAAATGAAAGAAACCATGATAGCCTCCCCATTACGAGAGAATAAACCTATGAAGGATTGGTTAGTCACAGCTACCAAGTCCATCTCCACCTCCTCTTTCCAACAACGCCAAATTTTGCCTCCCACTTCCATATTGGAAGCGAACTTGTGAAACCCAATATGAAGCGCCCACTTTTGAATTTTCTCAACTGCCTGAAAAGGCTCAGATATCGCCAAAATCGAAAAATTCCTCTTGTTAATCAAACTACATAACCTTCTCTTAGAAGTGTTCAACCCACGGACATCCCAAACTGCAATATTATCAAACATTAACAAAGTTTTGGGGGAAGGACCTTAGCCCTCTTAGATGTCCTCGGCTCAATAGTTCTTTCTTCATTGGATACTCCCTCCCCTATCCACGAGTCACCCGAGTCCGAGGTATAATCTTTATTAGCATCATCCACCGGTAATAATTCCTCCTCCGATAAAGCTTCAAATCTATTTTGACAAAGGATGTTGTCAACTCTGCCCAGCATATCTTCCTTTTCCTATTCATGCGTAATATCTTCAACAAGCACCTCATCTTCAACATTGTTATGAATCTGGCAAGCATCTATGAGTGGTTGGACTGTCAACCTGGCAAGCACCTCATTTTCATGTAGAACACGGTTGTCATTGTCTTGACTGTTACCAACTGGAATCTCTGAAGGTAATGAAACCCCCTCCCCACTTTCACAAGTTCTCCCCCCATCCATGCAATCCATCTGGGTTGGCTGACTCACTACCGCTTTCTCTTTTTCCTTTGTATTGCCCCCCCACCTTGCAAGACTCAACCTTATCCTAAGATTCATCAACCTTATAAACTTCCTCATGCGTAGTCGCAACCATTGGATTCTTCCGTCCCACTTCCTTCCATGATTTTGTATCATCCTTATTTCCACCCACTTTCCCCTGCTTACGTCATTACCACAGTTAGCACGCTGCTCACTTCTACAAACAACCTTGGTATGGCCTTGTCTAAAGCACTTGTTGAAGTAAAATCCTGGTTTCTCATATACAACCGGCTGCCATATCTGATTTTAGTTCCCAATCATCACAGGAAAGCCTGCAATCAGATCATCCCTGAGGTCCGCTTCAATGCACAACCTTGCCCCTGTTGCCCAAGTTCTATAAATTGTCGCGTTATCTATGCCTAAGAATTCACCAAACCTTGTAGCAAAACTTTGAATGGAATCCAACCGATATAGGTGCAATGGGAGACCTGGCAAAAAGATCCATGGGGGAGCAATGGAAGGTTCTTTTTTAACATCAAACCCCACCGTCCAACTAAAAGGCCTAAATCGAACACCTGCCACCACCCGCCCTTCACGTGCCCATGCATGGAGATAGTCTTTCTAATTCGCTAAGTGCAAAAGGATGTGAAAATCATCCATAAAACTGATCATAGGCACCTCACTAAACCCCCATGATTTAATAATATGTTTCCACAGCACATCAATGGATGGTCTAGTGTTCAAGAATTTGAGAACCAAAGCATATTTTAAATCTTCAGCAACCTTTACCATCTCAGTGTCCGAAAAAACAAAACCCAATTCACCATTCATTACCTCAGGACGCCGAATTGGGAGTTTGAATGTTGGAGGAATAGGCCGCTCTGCAAAGCCTCCACAAATGATCTACGATCACACGCCTTAATATTTTTACCGGCCGAATGCTCCAACCCCACCAAAAGGGGCCCTACCGGAATATTCTACTCCAGCCCGCCGGTACCAGAGGCCACCGGAGGGCTGCTCATCACCACTCACAAAGGATCTACGCCGCACAAGGGAAGCCCTAGCAGAGCATGCACATGCCACATAAGGAAACCTTTTTTTTTTAAAGTCTTGACTTTATTTGATCTTAATCGAGAAGCCCACTTATCTATCGATGGCTATAACTATAGAAACAAACGTTAAAAAATGTGTGCGTCAACCTATAATATACAAGAGATCATAGACAAGGAAAAAGAAGTGTTTCTCCCCTTTCTCCCCCCTCGAGGGATTAGAAAGGCCATGGCTGGTGGGAAGAATGCGTGGCCTAGTTGTGAACCCCCATACTAAGTAGTGTGTATTGATGGGATATAAAATCTCACATTACTTAGTAGAAGAAATTCTTACTCTTTATATATAGTAGTTTAAATGTGACTCTAATTGTATTGTTAACTAGTCTTTTCGAAATATACGTCCATATATGACTTGACCCTCCCTTAAATCATTACAAATAATATCAAAGTCAATCTCAACCAAATTCAAGGAACTTGAGTCATGTCACTTATAATGAAATGGCGCCAGACTAGCCGGTAAAATATGAGATTGCACATTGCTTTATAGGCCCTGACAAAAAATAGTATAGAAAAACAGTGCAGAGCAATTAAAAAAAAAAACCGCGTGGTTTTGATTAGAAAACTATTATTTTTTATTCTAGATTTTGTTATTTTTTGTTGCACAAACTAATACATCATGTGATACACCATACTAAATGATGAGTATATGCGGCATATGAAATCTCACAAATCTTAATGGGCCCGGACCAAAAATAGTTTAATAAAAGTAGTGTAGCCTAAAATAAAAAAGGACATAGTTTTGATTAAAGAACTATTATTCGTTATCTTATATCTTTTCATATTCAGTCACATGAATTAATGTCGTATTTTAAATAAATAGTCATTAAGTGTTGGCTTTTAAAGTCACTTAAGAATACATCATCACTTAGTGCGACTAAAAATAACAAAAATAAAGATAAAAAGTAATATTACTCTTTTGATTATTACAGAAAAGTCATTTTCATTTCACAAATATACGACTCTGATAAAATCTCGTATATACCTCTAATCAGTAGTTTCAGCCAAACTTCTATTAGAATATCTGAACCTATGACACATATTGACAAACAGAAGGTGAGCATCATTCACGCCCATGCAACAACGGAAGAATCAGAGGATCACACATGCAATACATAACAGCAGACTGCCACATCTTCTAGAAAGTAATAGTAGGAAAATCAGTTATCATTCTCTACGGTTTTGTAACAAACCAAATATTATTTTATTCTCTTTTATCTTGTATAAAGACACACATCACGTACAGAAGCAAATTTCTTTTTTTTTTTATGTTAGGAAACCTCTCCAAGGCAGGATCCTTCAGACCCACTCCTGCAGAGTAAACCCCGATCCCGTGCACCGCACACTCGGAAGTTTCCCTACACAGAACTGGTTAAATCATTGGCTTAGCCAAAGAGTGTGGTCCCTAGAGATTGTTTACACCCAAAGGGATTTGAACCTTGGACCTGGGAGAGCATACCCCAAGCCTAAGGCCTTTATCACTTGAGCCAACCCTTATAGGGGTTTACAGAAGCAAATCAATGAAGAATATTTCAGAAATTCATTCTCTCTAACAACTTCAACTCTATATGTCTGTATCCATCAAAACAAAAAAATCTCTATATATCTATACACTATTTATGACTGTCTTTTAGGACAAGACTTTCGTTTACACACCAGATAGTTTCCCTCTTTCGATTCAAAGAATACATCTGAAGTCTAAACTAGGTTTTCTTTTTTTAAATATTGTTACATCCACAAAAGAATAACACAAAAGTAATCCTACAAATTGATGTGGTTTCATCTGATCCGTTAGATCTCCCTTACAATAAAATTAACTTTATAATCTGATGAACCACATCAAACCACATCAGTTTGTGGGATTGTTTTTGTATAATTTCTTTGTGACTAGAGTGTTTTTCTTCTTTTTTTAGACAGACATTCAAACTGGGGGGACAAATGAGGTGGAGTTCTATGTAATCAATATTATTAAAAAAGAAGCAAAAATCATTGGTTTCTCAGATTCACACCATGCTTATTAACAAGGAAACAGGATCCACGAGCAACATGAATACCCAACGGCATGTCATTATCCAGCATGAAACAACAGGTGGGGTAGATGCCATAGAAGTGTTCAAAATGTGAGCAACATGCATACGCATGCATCAGATACTCATATATTGCAGTACCCAAAGTTTAACTGATAACGACCATTTGAGTTACTAGAATGGATGGTTCCACTAAAGGAATCCCACATGGAGCTGCTCTCTTGCGCTTCAAAATTTCACCTCCGTTGTCCATGTACCCTGAACGCTAGGGTGTTTTGTTACGTGTCTTGTCTTCAATTTCACTACCTTCCTGCCCAATGCATTCCTTAGCCTGGTTGCATGTAGAAGGATGTCTTCCGGATCCATATTCTTCACACATATCACCCGTTCATTTTTGTTCCCTGTGCATTTGGCTCAAGAAATCCTTATTTAAACTTCAGGAGTTTTGCAGTAAATTCACATGAGAGGTAGGGGGGGTGTGGGGTTAAGTCTTACGGTAAAAGCCTTTCAAATGTGGATGCTGCCCACGAATGAGTTCAGTGACAACTTCTAACTGAGGATTTTTCTCTCTAAATGAGGGTAGATTTGACTCCATAAATGCCCTGTCATAATGATTCCATTACATAAGAATACATAGGGGAATCACTAGATAAGAAAACGTGACTCCATAACCAACTGAGCCCATTAAAACAAGCAAATGAAAAGAAAAAAAAAAATGAAAGTAAATTCACATAATGCATTCAATTATCAATTTCCACTACCTGAAAACAAACTATACACCTCTTGTCCAAGCACTTCTAAGGGCTAGAGGCTCCAAAAATAATCAGGCACTCCTACAACTCCTTGATTAACAACTTTGTTGAGATAGATGAAATTAATGGATGGGTGGACACAATTTTCATGACTGAGACCCAAGCTAGCTTCATTATCATTCAAAGTATTGACCTTTAGATGAATCTTCACCAATTGGATAAATAAGTACTATCTCCATTTTGACATCAACGTTTTATCAGTATCTTGTCACCAACTCTTAGTGTAATGAAGCTTGAAACAAGTACCTAGGGATGATCTAAAAGAGCAAGCCAATGGATTTACTACCTGGGTACAAAGTACTACATATAACTCCAAGAAAATTGAACGAATGCTTCAAATCACATTAGGAAGTTATATGAAGCCTATCAATCTGCAATCCCAAGATAACTTCACTATGGCCCGGAAAAAGAAAGTTATATGTGATAGAGTATTGCCACACTAAAACTTTGTAACTGCATTGATTTCCAAACCAAACTTCACATTCTACCAAACAATTCTCATCAGAAATTTAATAGGTCTGAAGCTGTCATGACTTCAGAGAGGGAAAAAAAGGGCAACAGTGAATTACCCTGCTATAGTCTAATGAGTTCCGAAATATCAGAAAGTGATGCTATTCATGAAGATGCTATTGGTCACATATAATCAGCCCAGTAGCCCAACATGCAAATGTGTCTGGCTAGGAATACATGGAGAGAGCTAGAGTTACAAAGTCTAAGGGGATTCCCCGCCAGCCAACTATCAAATTCCCTAGGTCACTGTTTTCTGCATACATTAAATGACTGATGCTAATTACAATTTTAGAAATTCCCAAGACAACACACACATACATAATGCGACAGTTTTTATTGCTGAATTTCTATTGCAGAGATGTCTTCTCTTAAAAGACTTCAAAATTGTTCAATTGTATCTAGCATGCTCACGTTTGAACACAAGACCTTCCAACAAAGCAAGGTACAGACCTTTAACTTCCATTTCTAATATCATTCTAATAACTCATAAGAAATGGCAATAGACCAATCCATTATGCTGAACAATCAATATACGAGAACACCCTTGCAAATGATTATACAGTAAACATTAAAGCATACTCAACCATGTTCTTCCACTTCAAACAGTTTATCTCAAGAAATAAAAACATTTCAACAATCAATAAAATGCATATGAGAAAATTGGCTTAAAAGGCATACCTGATGCCCCTACTACTTCCACCCCAATCACAATAGCTCACAATCAGCTTTTGAAGTTGCCATACACCTCTCAAGGCCATCTGACTTTAAACGTGATGCGTTATTAGAGAAATAGAAACTTTATAAAGATTTAAAAAACCTGAATTAAGAAAGTTTCAAACTAAAATATGAAAAGGTAACTAGGAATAGCTAGAACAGCGCTAATCAGAGCAGACCAATGTATACAGAAGAGTGTAATGCAACTTAATACGAAGATTATTGTTTTTTTTTTTTTTTTTTTTTGTAATTTTGTCAAAAGGGACTTGTACTGTCCATGTACTCGTCTTTGAAATAAACAAGAAAATGATAAGTAGTTTTCTTAAATGTATTGCCATAATGATAAAGGCAGCTGTATTTGCTCGACGATTTTTGAACGTCTTCTTGAATTCTTTTAGGTTTTTCCAAAAAAGAGTTATTTTATTTTGTATTGAAATTCAAAGCCATTAATTTCGCACATGTACAGAACATTCAGAGGGAAAAACGCGCGATTCGTTCAAACTGAGAACAACAGAGAGAGAAAGATCTGGATAAGGTTCCTGTGAACTTACCTTCGTTGATCACTGTAACAACCGCCGGCTAAAGAGGAGGAGGAGCAGGTGGGAGCGACGGCAGCAGGCAAGGAATGGGCGGCGGCAGTCAATGTCAAGAACAAGTGCAACCGTACAAGTGAATGTGATCAAGTGAAGTGGAGGCAAGTCTGGAGGGTACACGCGTGGAGTCATGGGCCATGGGCTTTTCATTTTATGTTGGGTCTGGGTAGAGTAGTGTAGTGAGAGTCTTTTATTTTATTTTAAGTGTCATGAGCATTCTAGTGGGCCGTGGGTCTTTAGTACAATATTCTCAGATAATAGGCCATGCATGGCCTAGCAGTAGAGTCCTTATTATTGTATTCCGTGAAACCTGTAGAGGTATCAAACACTTTAATCAAAGCCCTATTTCTATTTCTCATACTCTAGAGGCGTTTTTCCCTAAAAAAAAAAGGCAACCACATTTCCATTTATCATGTTATTATTTCTATATGAGAAAAGCTTGGGGTCAGATGGGTGTGAAAAACATTTTTCCACCAATCAATAATGAACAGACACGTAGGTAATTTATTCATCACTGAAATGCACCTGCATGTATAAAAAAAGACACCCACTCTCCCTCCCATCTTCACTATCCCTCTCCCACCCAGCCCTCTCCTTTCTCTCCCCCTCATCTGTGACACTCCACGCCAATGGACCCACGCTGAAGCCCTCTCAAGCCCATCTTCACTCCTCCACGCTGAAGCTCTCTTATTTCCCTCCCTCCCATCTGCATTCCTCCACAACCAACGAAGCCCCGAAGCCCTCTCCTTTCTCTCCCTCCCATCTGCACTCCTCCGCCGCTGACGGAAGCCCCAAAAAAAAACTAGCCCTATCCTTCTTTCTTTCCCTCTTCCTCCCCCACCTACACTCGACGTCAATGCCGACGAAAGCCCCAAAACATCGTCTTCAAAGTTTGAAAGGTAAAAAAAAATTCTGTTTGGTCTATACTTGTGCAATTTGTTTCATTGGTCTTTTGTTAGTCTTCGGTTGGGCTTCGGCATGGAACTTTGATCAGTAGCAAACTAATAATTGAATTTGGACATGCATCTAGGCACACAAAAATCAGAGCATCCAGCTTGCTCTTTTCAACACTTCAATTGCTAGCATGATGTGTGATACAAAAACTCAAGAGTAGAACTCTCTTGATTGCATTAACCCATTACTTGATTTCATTTGTTTGGCCAACTCAAACAGATTACAAAAAGCTGTCATTTAAGCATTTCCACCACTTTTTTCATTTTTGGCCTCTTAGCTAGTGTGTTGGTTTTTTGTTGGGCTTCGGCATGGAGCATCGCAGAGGGAGAGAAAGGAGAGGGCTGGGAGGAAGAGGGAGAGTGAAGGTGGGAGGGAGAATGGGCATCTTTTCTCGTACATGCAGGTGCATTTCAGTGATGAATGGATTGCCTACGCGTTTGTTTGTTATTGGCCAGTGAGAAAATGTTTTTCACACCCATCTGGTCTCAAGCTTTTCTCTTTCTCTATTTATTAGTTGTGTTACAAGTGGTATCAGAGATACCAATTCTCTCTATCTCAAATATTACAAACATGGTTGAAGGCACAAGAATGAATCAACTACAAGATGGATTAAATGCTTTGAAAAAATAAAACAAGGTGCTGAAAATAGAAGTAACAGCTGTCAAAAGGCAGCTTGATGTTGTGGTGCAACAGCTTAGAGTGTTGACCAGTGAAATCCAAAGGCGCAACAACAATGAAGACTATTCCTCAAATGTCAAAAACCGAGAAGAACAAGGGCCACCCTCACACCAAGGAGAGATTCAAACTCGTACCATCAGGCTCGACTTCCTTGTGTTCCATGGTGAAGACCCTGCAGGTTGGATTTATAAAATACATCAATTTTTTACATTTCACAATACATTACCCCACCATCATTTGAGACTTGCATCCTTGCACATGGAGGGTAAAGCTCTTACATGGTTCCAAGATTTAATGGAGTTTGAACAACTTGTGGATTGGGACTCATTTATTAAGGCCTATTAGTCAAATTCGGGCCTAGTGCCTATGATGACCCCATGAAGGCACTTACTAAGCTAAGGCAAGGTGGAACAATAGAAGAATATAAGGCTAAATTTGAGACATTGTCTAACAGATTGAAATGGTTATCAGACACCTATAAACTTAGTTGTTTCCTTAGTGGCCTTAAAGATGATATCCATTTGCCCGTCCGTATGTTCAATCTCCAAAACCTAATATCAGCTTATAGTCTAGCCAAAATCCAAGAGGAGACTATTAACCTTACCAAAAGAGCCCACAAAACTAGCCTTTGCTACTCCCTAGATCCAGGTATACTCAAAAGTCCCAATCAGCCACCACTCTTTCACCACAAAACACCACCAGATACCAACCAAACATTTCCCAAGCCATCCTTGCCCATACAAAAAATTAATCAACAGCAGATGAAAGAAAAGAGAGATAAGGGTCTTTGTTATTTTTGTGATGCAAAATGGAATCCAAGACATAAGTGCCAAAAGCCAAAGTTATATTTATTGGAGCATGAGTTGCTAGAAAATGACTTAATAATGGCCTGTGATGATGAGCCGTGTGACAAAGGGAAAGAAACATCATCCATTGAACTGATTGCAGCCCAAAATAGCCCTGAAATCTCCCTTCATGCACTGACTGGGTCCCACAACCAGAGAACTATGAGGGTGAAGGGGATAATTGGCAAACAATGGATTACTATATTGGTGGATACCGGATCTACTCATAGTTTTTTGGATCCTGCTATTATTAACGGAACAACCTCCCTCTTGACTTTAATGAGAAGGTAAAGGTAAGAGTGGTAAACGGGGAATTGCTTCCTGGTGAAGGAAAATGTAATGGGGTCAAGGTAGGAATTCAAGGGACTGTTTTTACAGTGGTGTCTTGGTCTTAGAAAGTTGTGACATGGTCTTGAGAATTAATTGGCTAAGAGACTTGGAATCAATTTTATGGAATTTACTCTTGATGCAGTTTAAGTACCAAGGGAAGGTGGTGTGCATCTAATGGCTGGCAGGGGTTAAAATGATAGAGGAAGGGACTCTTAAAAGGCTAGATGGGTTGGAAAAGAGGGTATAATTTTACAGGTGATAGAGGGCAAGAAAGCATCATACTCGACAACTCTAGAAGAAATTCCATAAATGGTGAAGCCACTGTTAAAGCAGTTTGCAGATGTGTTTTCAGAACCCAAAAGACTACCCCCATCCCAAACCCACGACCATGCCATAAACTTATTACCTAAAACTAAAGCCATTTCCATAAGACCATATAGATACCCCTATTACCAAAAGGAAGAAATTGAAAAAATAGTGTAGGAGCTATTGTCTACTAGGGTTATACAGCCAAGTCAAAGTCCATATTCCTCCCCGGTGTTGCTGGTCTGTAAAGTCGATGGTACGTGGCGGTTATGTGTTGACTACCGAGGCCTTAATAGTGTGACAATCAAAAGGATGTTCCCAAAACAGAGTTTAGGATGCATGAGGGCTATTACGAATTTCTAGTTATGCCCTTTGGGCTAAGAGCACTCTTAATGGATTCTTCCTCCTATCTTTTAAAATATATCACCAAAACTCACTTTTTCTATTTTATATACTGACTTTTACAATATACCATACATCAGCTCATCTATTTTTTCTTCATATCATTTAAATATTATACTTTTTAATCTTTTTTATTCATTTTAGATATTTTCTCAAACTACCAATAATATTCTCATATATTTTGATATTTGCAATATCTCCTCATATACATTGTCATATAATTATATTCTATTTTAAATTAACCCAAATTTATAAGCTAAACCAAAATACAAATTAATTCAAAAAATAAAAAGAAGAGATTATATAATGAAAATATTCTCAAAGTATATTTTGAGAATTTACATTCTCAATAATTGTAAAAGAATATTTTTAAGATATTCTTCGGTATATTCCATGAATATCCATTTTTTATAATTGTGAAAGAATATTCCTAAGATATTCTTCAGTATATTTCGTGAATATCTATTTTCGATAATTGTTAAAGAATATTCTTAATATATTCTTTAATATATACTAAGAATCTACTTTTGATTTTCTCAAAAGTTCAACTATAAATAACACAATTTCTTCATAATAAAGTAAGTTCAGAGAGTTCCTAAAAAAAGGTTCTTGATAGAGTTATTATAATAGTTAAGAGATAATGGACTTGCAGTAATTGAAGGGAAATAATACTGCCCAGGAAAAGAAAAATAAAGAGAAATAATAAAATTGGACCAAGAACACTAAGGATAAATATTTCACAAAAATACATTCTCACGAAGTAGGTATAGATTTTCACAAAAACACATCCAGTATGTTTCTTTCTGCTTTAATTTATAGATTCTCACAAAAGTAATATCCAATGTGGAAGAAGGAAAATAAGCATTTTCATCAATAAAATGAAACATTGTCATATCCTGAACATAGTGATTAAAGCAAACTCTATAATAAAGTAAGTTCAGATTATTACTCATTCATTCACATAATACTCATTCATGTTCATTCATTCACATAATACTCTCAAATCATTCACAACAACACTTTAGTGTGCCACCATCATAATTTCTCCAACAAAGAACATATTAGACTATTAAGACAGTTTAGTGTGTGAATTTCGTTGTGTTTTATACAAAAGAAAATCTAGACTATCCATTGGCTGCTTGAGGTTTGTGCATAGTTCTATACAAAAAACTATCAAAGTAGGACTTGTGCTATGTGGCTGAATTTGTGGCTTCAGGTTTGTGCTATGTTTTATACAAAAAACTATCAAAGTAGAACTTGTGCTATGTGGCTGAATTTGTGGCTTCAGGTTTGTGCTATGTTTTATACAAAAAACAATCAAATGAGCATTCCCAAAAGTGGCTGCATTGTTACCTTTCAAAAAATATTCATTTGCAGCCCATACACCACCCAGTCATGGCTTTCTAGACCTTTGCTTCTCAATTATTTCCAATTAGAAGCTACGAAAATACCTTTGCTGCATTGGAGGTAAACTTGAGGTGTCCATCCTCATAAGTTTCTTATCTTCTCTCCGTTGATCCAAATCCAACCTCTCTTTTGTAAGGCAGATAATCTATTTCCTATCTTCTCCCTTCTCAGCAGTTGCTCTCTTCTTCTCCTCTCTCTTTTCAATCACCAAATCAGCAAGATTGGAAGAGGTACTATCTTGCCTCTTTCGCTTCTTTTTAGCCTTCTTACCCATGGGTCTCTCTAGATTCACATCTATAGATAGAGATATGGTATTTTCATTTAGGATTGTAAACTCTGGCACATGAGCATCTAGGGTTACTGATCTTCTCTTAGTTTTCACACTGCCCTCAGCAACAGTTTTTTTCCATTTTGGATGGTGCCTTGGAATAGTCCAACAATGAAGGAAGATGAATGTTGTGGATTGGTTACTTCGATAGAGCACCTTTGCTTGCTCAATCTGAAAAATCAGTAAATAGATGTGAAATATATCTAATACAATGTGAATGATAAAGTTAAATAATATTGTTTGTGCACCTTATCTTGCTCAGTAGCCCCACTTGGAGACCTTCTGTCAATTTGAGCTAAAGCCCCACAAAACTTATTTGTAGCATGTTGGATGATTGACCATCTATTTGTGAGAGAGCTAGAATTATGTTCACAAGATGTTGATTTTTTGTTTTTCTTATAATATTCATGTATTCTAGCCCAAAATGAATGTTTAGATTGATCAACCCATTGATAGGATCCAAACTAGTATTAAGCCAAGCTAACACTAGTAAGTTGTTCTCTTCTGGACTAAACTTTCCTTGTCTAGATTTAGTTTTTCTAGCAGTCCCTTATATTGGATTGGGTGGAATAACTTGAGATTCTAAGTTATTCAAAGATGTGAGGATGTAGTCATTGTAGCTTTCTTCCCTCTCCTATAAGAGGGTAGTGAGGGAATGAACTCCATGGAGTTGTGAATTCATCCTTTAAAGGGGGAAAAAAAAAAGAAAGAAAGAAAGAACAAAGAAAAAAAAATGGGATCATGGAACTCAATCAAACTCAATTAAAAAGTTTGTGAAAGATACAAAAGACCAACACATGCTTCCTAACTATACAAGGAAAGATACAAAACAGCAACACATGCTTCCTACATCAGACTCTATGCATTCTTGTCTAGATTCATAAGTTTCTATATGGCCATGCTATTTGTCAAAGATATCCTGGTATGGGCCATCAATGTGCAAATAACCAGCAGAACACCATCATTGCATAATGTGAAATGATCAACTCTTTGATTCCATCAATATATTATAACTTAGATTAGTATCCTTCACTGCTTGGCAAATGGATGATATCCTCTTAGGATATCAATTGTAGGGCCATAAATTATTAAATACATATTTATTTGAAAGTTTCAAACTAGACTTAAAAGAAAAAGAAAACTACGCTTTCAGACTAAGAAATGATATATTTATTTGATAAGTTCACAAAGGGATTGCCTTCAGACCAAAAAAAGGTTTCAAGGTTGGACTACAAGGTCCTATTCCAAGAAAAACAAAAAATGCCAACAAAAGAAAAGGCACAAGATTCTAAGACATGCAATTATAAATGATGATGGTGATGGTGATGAAAATCATGTACTTGAAACATTGCAAACCGCACAATTAAGTTTAACTTTTCCCGAATGCATATGAATAGGCCTAATTGCTCCCAAATAATCTAGGCACATATTTTCAGAGAATTCAAAGCTACGGGTGGGTACTAAAGAGTAAAGAAATAAGACCATGTCAATTCATCCAAGTAAAGTATTTAAAGGATCAATTGACAAAATAAACAGAGTAAACAAGACGTGAGCTAAAATTACATTTTGATGAGAAATAGATATTATACAACTTGATAGAATTATTCGGCATGGAGGCATGTATTCCCATGTAGAATCTCACTATATTCCCTTATTCCCTTCAGACAAGATAAAGAGGGTCTTCACAGAAGGATTTCATGTTCTTTTTAGGTCCAGATTTATTGAATCAAAACTAGAAGCAAACCCCTGATGCTTTGATATGCCAGAGAATATTCGAGGACCCATACCAATTAATAAAAGCAATGGGGTATACTCTGACCATCGATGACCAGAAGACATTTTCTATCAATAAGATAGCACAAAAGGTAAGAGAGGAAGAGTTGAAGTATTGATCTACATGGTTAAATTATCTATATTGCTCCACCAACATACAATGATGTAGCTTTCGATGATGTCATATAGATCCCAATCATGGTGATATAAAAATAAAAAAAATAAAAAAAGCCTAAACATTCTCCATTAATGCCACTAACTCTCATCTTTACGAGCTAAAAGGAGAATTTCCATAGACCCCCCCTTATGACACACTTTCACACAAAAATTCCATCTAGATGTTACTCGCCTAACCTAACCATTCATTCAAACACCCATCATTGAATATCCAGCAAACCCTCCACACTAAGGAAATAGAATCCCAAATGAAACAGAATATTTTCTACATACAAAAAAAAGATCAATCATCAATATACAGAAACTCAATGAAACCAACAAATCATTATGAGAACAAACTTATATACAGAATCTCAATGAAATCAACAAATCGTAGTAAGAATAGAACCACAAATCCAAATCATCAACTTTTGCAAAAGGTGTCTTACTCGCAACCGAAGGGAAATTCCACACATTTGACAGCTTCACTACATTACTCTACAAGTTGACACAAAATGATCCTGCAAATGTTATTAAACCAAAATCAATATACTTCTTATCAAAAACCAGTGACAAAAAATGCACGTAAGGGACAGTTCTTGCAATTGGAATAGTCATCCTCCTGTAATGTGTTTTTTTATCAAACCAAATTCTTTCAAAAATAGACATGCAATTAATTTTACATCAAAAACCAATATATAACCATCCATTCACCCTTATATTACACGCAATTTACTGCAACAACTGTTTCTCACTTTACTGTAAAATCTGTGCATCGATTCATGATCTTTCTTGCTTTTCAAATAACATACATCCCTAAATGCAAATTCTCTCCATACACTGTAAAATCCCACAATCATGTACCCATGCAAACTCATAGACACATATTCTGAGAAGAAAAAAATTGTGCTTTTATGTGTTTTGGAGAGAGAGAAATTCCAAGAAAGCAAACATATTTCATCCATATATTCCGTGAATTGGTATACGCATGTACCCACAAAAACTCCTAGACCCATATTTTGAGAAGAAAAAATTTGTACTTTCATGTGTTTTGGAGAGAGTGAGAGACAGAGGGAGAGAGCTTTCATAAAGCAAACGTATTTCACCCATATATTTTGTGAACCAGTATACGTTAAAGGAAAAAAGATTCTAATGTTTACCTCATCAATGAGAGCAGAGCTTGAAGCAGAAGACAATGGATGATTGGTGATGGAAGTAGTGAGCGAAGTCGAGGAATAAGGCTCTGGTTCTGTCTTTGGCGCCAAGCAACGGAGAAAGCGTGGGAGAGAGAGAGAGAGAGAGAGAGAGAGAGAGAGAGGGTCTGAAATGAGAATAAAGGAAATCTGAATGAATGAGGAAAATTAGCATGAGGAGGAAAGAGAAATTAATTGAAAATGTTTACAACCATGAACAGGATCCTCTACATGTAGTGGGATCGCTGTATCAACATGAAGTGTTTTTAAAATACAAGATCCAATGGAGTCCTCTTTAGAGAATATTTCTTTATATTTTAAAGAAAAGTGTATTTTACAAGAGTCATTGAGAGTGCTCTAACTAACGCACCATCCACTTTCTAAAACCTCATGAACGAGATATTTAGGCCATATTTGAATAAATTTATTCGTGTCTATTTTTATGATATTCTTGTGTCCCCTCGATTTTTTGGCCCATTTAAAGTCTTGTAGAGGATCAGACAGGTGGTTGACAAGCTGGATCTTCTTAGTTCCTCATAAATCCATAGCACCTTCCACGTTTCACAACTCAAACATAAGCTTGTGTCTAAGGTGACAGCCTTTCCCATGTTACCTCCAATGGAGGACAACGATGTGATTCAACTAGAGCCACTTGAGATCTTGAACCGCCGGATGGTCAAAGCTGGCAACCAAGCTCCAGTGGAGCTGCTGGTTCGTTGGCTCTTATGATCATGAGGGTTAAAGGTTTAACCAAATTAGTATTCAACAATCCTAAGGCTTTTGGATCAATGGTTGGATCTTTAATAATTAGTATCAAAGCAGGCACCACATCACGAGTTCAAGTCATGGAAAGGGCTACCTATAGGCTGGATTAAAATGTCTTGGTACTGTGTATGGATATAGTGTTAAATCATTGAATACTAATAGATGAGTGAAGCTGTCAAAAGGAAAAGGGCTACCACCGAGTCAGTGTTGATAGAGTAGGCTACCGTGAACTTTGGATTCAGAAGCATGGTGGAATGTTATGATCCTAAAGGTTAAAGACTTAACCAAATTAGTATCCAACAATCCTAAGATTTTTTTATCAATAGTTGGGTCTTTAACAATCACGCTATCGGAGCGACGGTGATCGGTGATATAGTGTTCGGTAGAATAAGGAGACAAAGTAGAGAGGGTTTAACCAAACAAAAGCAAAAAGCATTTCGTTAAAAATAATAAATAAATAAATACATAAATAACCAATAATTTTTGGTATCCAAAATTGAGTCCAAATACTTAAATTAAAAAAATAATTAAATTCCTTTGATTTTCACGAGCTCAAACAAAAACGGAGTTTAATTTTCATATATGCATCATGCAAGTGTACTTAGCAGTTTTTTAGGGGTTTATTAATATATCATTTTCAGTGGTTTGAAAAAAAGAAATTATTTCTACAAATCTCAAATAGACAAATCTTGTAAAGTTTCCTTATATAAAAAAAAAGTAAACTCCACTTTAAAAAAGTGTTAAAAAACCTATTTTTTTATTGGGATCTAATTTTTAGTACAATACTTGTCTATTTAGAATTTGTACCTAGTATTATTCTTTAAAAAAAATTTATAATTTTTTTTATTATTAAAGATATTTATTTTAATTAATAATAAATTAATAATTAAAAAATCAAAGAATTATAATGCTCACGAGTGGCCACCACTAAAGATATCTGCAGATGATTACCTCATATATATTATATTATATATATGTTATATATATATAATATAATACTTTTATCTCAGTATTTACATCCCTTATAAACTATCTTTGATGTTAAAAAAATAAAAATTTAAGGTTAATAGTTAATGCTACCTCATTATGATAAAATAAATGTAGATTGAAAGTATAGAAGTAGTATTTTCCGTGACATTTAAGTAGATGCTTAAGAATGAGATGAGATGAGAATTTTGAATATTGGAATTATCAATCCAATGTCAATGCTCTAAAATAGTTTATGAATAGTAGTGAGATAGTTTGAGTGAAGTATTTATTGAGTTTTAAGAAATGAGAGGAAAAAAAATGAATAAAAAATATTATAAAATTAAAATATTGTTAGCATAGAATATTCTAATATTATTATTTTTTTTTAATTTGAAAAAGTTGAATTATTTTTTATTTTTTATTTAAAAATTTGGGCAAGTTCTAATGATTAATTTGAAAGTGTTTGTATTTGAATATTGTTTGAAAAGAAGATAAAATGAGATGAGATATCCGTAAGTATAACCAGATACATGAATTAGTTGGATAATTCTCACAAAAGGATATGGTTTTTAGGAAGCGATGCGATCTTTGAAACCTCCTTTCCAACAGTGCCTACGATCATTTTTCCAACACTGACAGGAACCATGACCTTAATCCTTCCTCTTTATTTCAACTTCCCTGGCGCCTTGAGGAAAGAAAAAGGTATAGACTTTGGCCTACTTGCATGTCAAAACTCGTATGAATTAAGGACTTTTTTTTTTCTCTAAATCTTAGAAACAGAAACAGGAAAAGGAAAAAAAAAACTGAAAATTAAATTGATTAGCAATAGAATGAAGACAGTCTTTTCCACTCAATATGTACTCAAACTTGACTACAACCTCTTTATGCAGCATATAAATTTGGAATATTTTCCTGATTTCGGAGTTGCACATTCGACTGTAAAGTAAAGAGACTGCTTGGACCCTAAAGGAGCAACTAAAACAGTCGCCAAGTAGAGCTTTATGATAACTTATAACTTATGAGTTCACTTCAGAGACTGGACATGGAGGGAGGTGTTAGACCCCACGTAAAATTGCTTCTAAAAGTACTGCACATGTTCTAGCCATGTCGGGGACATGCCCCTTGACCATGCCACGAGCATGCATTGACCCTTGTCTTGCCACACACAGGGCGCCCAGCATGCCCATGGACCGGCCACATGCATGCCTTGGCCCGTGCCTTGACACACACGGGGCACCCAGCATGCAAGCCATGTGCACGCACATGCGCGCGCCAAGCCACAGGCCCAGTGAGGTTAGTGGTCGTGCGCAGCATAGCACACGGCTAGGAATGCGCACATCCATGCGTATGCCCATGCGCCACATGGCCCTGCGCACGCCCAAGCGCCGCACAGCACTTAGGCGCACGCCCATGCTACTAGCCTCCATGTGCACGCCCATGCATGCGCCCATGCCCACAGCGCCCACGCATGCTCCCTGCCCCATGGCCCTATGCCGCACGCCAGCGAGGTTAGTGGCACGCCATCCAGCCCATGCCATGCAGAGCAGGCCAGCGGCATGCCCACCAGACATGCTATCCAGCGTATGACCCCAACACATGCCATGCAGCCAGCCATGCGTAGCCCCTGCCACTCACACCAGCAAGCACATGCGTGCCACCCAGCCGGCCACCCGTGGCCCAAGCCACGCCCATCTACTTAGCCATGGACCAACCCGAAGACCACCATGCATCAACTTGGCCCACCATGGGCTCATGCATGTCACGGCCAACATTGGTCCATGCCACTATCTTTATTATTTTATTTATTTTATTTTATTTATTTCCAAGGGACCTATTAGATGTTTCCAAATTATTTTGCTTATAAATAGGACATCTTTCACTTGCTTTAGAATCTTTTGGCAAAAACCCTAGAGAGAGAATTATTGTTTGAGAGATCACAAACAGTGCCTTTGCACCTAGGCTTTTTGGGTGTAATTCGTGAATCCCAAAAAGAGAATCACTCCATGCAATTTATTGAATTGGTGTGATTCATTTATCTTGTTCTTACAACTTGGTGCAATTCGTGAATCCAAGTTGTTTTATCTTTGTTTTTGTTAATTTATCAATATATGAGATTTATTCAACACTTGTACAATTCGTGATTCAATTGTTGGATTACTTCCATTTGTTCATTCAAGTGCATAAATATTTTGCTTTGTTCTTGAGTGTTCATCAGTTTGTTCTTGGTGTTCATCATCCCATTGTTCATCCAATCCATCTAATCCCTATTTTCGGCCAACCATAGTGCTTGTCAACTTTCCATAATTTTTTTGCTTCATCCACCGAGCCCTAGCTGAAATACACTTACCATATCCATCCCAAGTCAAATTCGGCCAACACTCTTGCCTTATTTGAATTACCCTAGTCGCCCCTCATTCTTTCCATAATTAGTGTTTCAATATTTTGGAAACCCTGGTTGACCACATCAAACCCTTTAGCCGGCCACCACTATCCAATTTGAACCCCAAGATTTTAGAAAATTTTCTTAAAATCTTTCAACAACCCATTCGGCCAGCCCTAGCCGCCCACCACCTAAACCCTAATTCCATCTTCCAAACCCTAAACCTAAACCTAAGTGGCGCCAACCCTAGCCCCCACTAGTGCCGTGCACCCCCTTCATCCATTGTAGTCCATACACCCCCATCATCTTTGTCTATCGTTCCATACACTCATCCTAGCCTAAACACTTAACCTCACCTTACCAAAGTTGCCACCATTGTCGCATTTGCTCAAGAATCGAACAAGAGAGGAATGGCATATGGTCATCACAAGGAGATTTTAGGCGTGGAGATCATAATATTTAGAGACTTGACCGAGGTCTCTAACAGGAGGACCCCGGTGGCATGTTGTCGGCATAAGTAGCAGTTTAGAATCACAGTGTTAAAAAGTGGTGGCTTGGAGAGGGGAAGAGAGGCACGCCGCTTTTGAAATATATTTGACATTCTAAAGAATCCAACAAAACCGAATATCAATGGGTGTAGAAGGCTGTCAGCAATAGCAACCTACCAATTTTGTGCTAAACATGCAGAGCATGTCCGATTATACCATGCAAGGATAACCTTACCTCCTGTTTACAGCAAGTGAAATATTATTCTTTATTCGAATTTTGTCATCCTCAGTCACACCAATTGGTATGTCTCACTTTCTTTGATAGGTAAGTCTGTCACACTTCAACTAGTTTTTCATTTAAATAGTTGCCTTATAAAGCTACTTAGGACAGGTTTGGCAAGTGGAATGAGACACAAAATTCTCATTTCATCATTACAACTTTTTTAAATTCCCACACAAAATATAATAAACTATTCAACTTTTTCAAATCTCAAATCAACTTTTTAAATCTCAAAATAATAATAATAATACAAAATAAACTTTTTACATATCCAATGTGTCCGACTGAAATCATAGAATTTTTTTCAGAAAAATATCCACATCGCAAGTCAAGATATGAAAAGAACACATCAAAGTTTAAGGGTGAATGTAGATATCTAAAAATACTGACTTCTAATTCAGTAAAATCTGACCATAACAAGTTTATTGATTAATTCGATAGTGTAGCTGCCTCTAACTCACCCGAGCCTTATTCAGTAAGCTCTTCAACCCTGGTGAAATGATTTTTACAGGCTCTGGCATAGGCCCCAGAGAGATCCAAGTTTGCTAGCCTATCACACTAACCCCAGCCAAAGAATCACAAATACCAACATACAAACAAACAAACAGCATGACATGGAGCAACAAATAATAGGTACCATTTATCCACGGACGGTAGAAACAGCTGTGTAATTTTGCAATCTGGCAGAAAGCATGTACACCTACAATACACCGAGCTTGACCCCGACCAGAAAAATCGTACCAGTTGAGAAATTTCGCACAAGTGAACCCCACATCGATTATGAAAGGGCTCTCCCTAGAGAGAGAAAACTATTTATTCTCTGCAAAAATCACCCGCTGAGATGCAGCAGGAGCATTTCTATTAGCCTGATCTGAAGCATTGGCGAGGCCCTGCAGCATTCTCAAAATCTCAGTTGTGTCTTCCAAGTAGTACTTGGCCTTGCTGGGTTTCTGGCCAACAGTGCAAGCAAAAACTTCAGCAACTGGGGATAGAGAATCCTTCGCACTCATTATCACCTCAAACATGTCCTCATCTGACCTGTCATCCCCAATACAGAGAACAAAATCTGGAATCATTCCCTTCTGTCGCATTGTTGAGAGAAGATATTCTGCTATAATGCCTTTATTAACACCCTGTAGTGATCAGAGATATGGATCACATTTTGAGAACTTGTTCTTCTTTATAAGTAGACTAAGTTTTTCAATTTAGAGGAGACTTATTTTCCTTTTTTATTATTCAAACCTCAAAAGGAACATAAAAAAATGAATCCCACAAAATAATCAGGCAATTGGGCAAAAATGATCAGAAAATAGAGGTCCCACACATAACTACAACTTCTAGTCTTCTAGGTTATACGATTTTTTTTTGTTTATAACTAATAATTCATTATTAATTCATTATTTTAGTTTATACTAATTTATGAACAGCATAATTCATTATTAACTCTTTATTATAGGTTATACTAATTTATGAACCGCACTATGAATTGTCTTATTATACCTTCCAACAAACATGTTTTTTACTTTTGATGAGTAAATGGCAACTTCGATTGCAAAGGTTGGTCATTCCAAAAATGCATGAAAATCATTACTGAATTAGATTTGTAGAGCATGTTGACAATGATGTAGTGAGAGGAAACGAAGAAGAAAATGATGATGATCATCATCATTATGATGGTGATGAAGCAGAATTAATGTTAAGGAGGGACCACTCACAGGTATTTTTCACTTGGACAGCTTCTTCGGGCAAGATCGTGACTATGGACATCTGTTACTACACTGTGAGGTTGCCAGGGCGTTATGGGATGATGTGTTTAGAAGGAGGATTGGGTATTCGGAACTTGCAATCTTTCAAGAAAGCCTTGCTTGGCAAATGACTATGGAGGTACCACAAACAGGGAGCTTTGTAGAGAATTTTCATCGAGGTTGTGATATGGAAGCATTAAGAAGAGGTTGGGATCCATATTCAAGAAATATCCGCTTTACGGTGGGTGATGAATCCAAAATTAAATTTTGGCATGATGTATGATGTGGCACTCAAGGAAAAGGAAACTTATCCACAAGTTTGTCATATAGTAAGAATGAAAGAAGCCTTGATTGCAGACCTATTAATCATCTCCAATGGTATTCCCCAATGGAATGTTACATTCCTCAGAGATGCAAAAGATTGGGCAATTAACGTTTTTTTGGAGCTCTTTGACCTAGTGTACTCCGCCTGTTTGTTGGGGAGAGTTGAAGATTTTTTGGTGCCCCTCTAAGAGCCGGAAATTCACAGTCCGCTTTTTCTACCAAGCCATGACAAGACACAACACAAATTCATTCCCATGGAAAAGTTTTGGAAGATGAAGGCACCTTTAAAGGCATCATTTTTTGTATGGACGGCCTTTCTTGGGGAAGATCCTCACTCTAGACAACTTGAGGAAACATCGAATCATAGTCATGTATTGGTGTTATATGCGCAAGAAGAGCGGAGAGTCCGTTGACCATCTACCACTTCATTGTGAGATTGCCATGACATTATGGAATGAAGTCTTTGCTCAGATGGGATTAGCTTGGGTGATGCCGAAAAGGGTAAATAACTTCCTAGCTTCTTGGAGAGGCATTCGGGGGAACTCTCAAATTCCATCAATATGGAAGATGGTTCCAATATGCTTTTGGTGGTGCATTTGGAGGGAGAGGAATGAAAGAAGTTTTAAAGATCAACAGCGTTCAATAGACGAGCTTAGAAACTTATTTTTCAATACTTTACTCCATTGGTCAATTGTAATTGATTTTTCACTGCATGACTTTTCATGAATTCCCTGTATCACTAAATTAGCACGCTTAGGCATTGCTCCTGTATATGTCCCCTGTATACTTGGGCTCTTGTCTACTCTTTTGATCAATAAAATTTTATTTACCGATCAAAAATAAAAAATAAAGACTGGAGCTACCTGGGCTATGCCTGCTACTGTGCTTTGACCAGCTGGAAGAGTATTGGTGGTATTCCACAAATTACAGCTTTGTTGAAGATGGTTCCTATTTGTATTTTATGGTACATATGACAGCAACAAAATTTTCGGAATTTTCAAAATAGGGAGCAGTCGCTAGAGAAGATTAGATTGTTATTTGTTAATACTTTATTTCTATGGACTAAAGCCGTTAATGTCAATGGCCTAGATCTTCATGATTTTCTTGTTTCTATTTCTTCGTCTTAACTAGGCTATTCTTTATGAAAACTAGAGATCCAAAGAATTACAAAAAACAATGCGATGAAAAAACTATTAACCTTAACGGTAAGGAGAGTTTAAAGGCATTAATGAAAGCAAGAAAATGGAAATTCATGTATACACCCAATTATCCTGCTATTCGACCGTGGCACACCTCATTATAGATTGATTTGAGGAAAGCAGAACTGTACCACTAACCTGAGGTTTAACCTCGACTATATGCTGACCACTCTTAACAGAAACTGGCTCATTGGTAAGAACACTTTCCAGGTGATCAAGAAGCTCCTTAGCCTGGCACGAGCCAAAATCTGGATCTGCAAACTGGTAATTCCAAACAAGAGCACTCTCTTTGGTCTCTATGGTAGAACCATCAGTGGTTTCAGTGTATAATTGCATTACAGGCTCAGCAATCTGTTTCCAGTCAAAATCTGGCACAGAAACACAAGTTTCCCAGTCCTCCTCATGATTTGGTCTGTAAGAGAATGACAATCAAATTGAATAACACAAAAAATTTGGCATTTGTTTCTGTTTTCAAATATTTTTTTACAAGAGAATTGCATCTGAAAATGGGATGACTGATGGAACTGTCATCCTTCGGTAATTTAACAAGAAAAACGGAAGCACATTACCATAAAATTAAAACCAATCAACCATATATAAGAAAAACAACATTGTTAAGGTAAAGGTAACAAAATCCTCTCTTTATTTGTAGTTAGGTAGAGTAAAAACTACATTCTCACACTCTAAAAAAAAAAAAGCCTAAACAACGTAGCATATATATATATATAAATTATATATCGAGGGCTTGGTGTATTTTGGGTAGGTTTCATGAGATTTTTGGGTCATTAGGGGCTCTCTTGTATGGGTTAGGTGTTTTCTTGTATACGTCCAGTGTACTTAGTTATTCCTATTGATTTATATATATAATATTTTTACTTATCAAAAAAAAAAAAATTATATCTCAAACCAAGGTAGGTTTGGCACTCTGCATCAATGCTAAAACAACTATGTTGACCAATAATAAAACACCAAATAAAACAGACCCAGTAACTCATAATATTAGAAAATAATTAAATAGACAAGTTAGCCAGGTTTAGATTTTTACTTCACCGACAGAAACCTATTTTTCATGTTCAAGAAGTTTTCCTGAACCTGCATAGAATTTTAAGACATTGGTCCATCCTTTTTCCCGGACTAAATTAGACCGGACCGAACATCCATAGAGACCAAACCTGACCGGTAGCTATCGGTCCACCTAATTATTTTTAATTTTTTTCTTTTTTTTTCAAATAAATTAATAAAAAAATTTATTTAAATTATTAAATTAAATTTAAGTGAATTATTAATTAGATTATGTAACTAACTCATTAAAAAAATAATTAATTATAATTTTTTTTTTATAAGTAATAATATTATATATATTTCAATAGGAGTAACCAAATACACTAGACGTATACAAGAAAACACCTAGCCTATACAAGAGAGTCCCTAATGACCCAAAAGTCCATGAAAACCTACCCAAAATACACCAAGCCCGAATTGGAAAACTATCGTTACACCTCCCCGACCCCATCCCCTAGATTCCATAAAACTAATCCTCAACCCGAGCATCCCACTATGAGAACGTCTTCACAGAGCCCTCCCTTTAGCCTTCCCTCAACTTGAGTTATCTCCCTTAACATCGTAGTTGATTGCCCATGAAAGATTCTTTAACTCCTTGCTTTTCTTAAACTTAGATTTGGTTTCAAGCGCGTGGCTCGCCTCGATTGCAGTGAGTAGTGCTTTAAATTGATCTTCATCTTCTCCCTGTTCTCCATATGAAAGTCACAGGGTTTGTAGAAACCCGTTATCTTTATTTAGAATCCAATCCGATGTTGAACCCGCTATATCGTTAATCGGAAGAAGAGAAACCAGGGGAACCATATTATCCCCAGCCACAGTACCCAACTGCACTCCCTACTCTAAACCTTCCCCCCAAGAGGAACCAACGACAATTCTAAACCTTCCCTCACATGAGGCACCAAAGACAAATCGATAATTTCCTTCCCGCCAAATGGTTGCTCGACAGCTATATGGTTGTTGTCCCCTCCATCTGTTACCATTACAGGTTTCTCCCCTCCATCTGTTACCATTATAATTATATTGATGATGTTAACTACTAATTTCTTACTAACTTAGGCCTCGTTTATTTTCACAAAACTTCTCAACTCATCTCATCTCATCTCATCTAATTATTACAACTTTCTCAAATCCCTGTACAAAATAAAATAAACAATTCAACTTTTTCAAATTCCATAACAAAAATAATATTAAAAATATATATTCTAACAATATTTTATTTAATTTTTTAACTTTTATCTCAACTCATCTTATCCGCGAAAACAAACGAAGTCTTAAAGTATGTCAATGTATTATGATAGTTAATGCATAATAAGCTATATTAAACTTTTTACATTTTATATATGAAGCATAAATAATTGAATCATCCATAAGTCCCCGTCCATACATGCTTTATATTTACTTGCAATTTAGATACAAAAAATTTATCGAATAACTTTAATTAGATCATAGATGCAAATGTTTGTAATTAATTAATGGTAAATTGGTGATAGATTAGTTAATTGATATCATACATTATTAATTACAATTTACAATATTATAAATTTATATGTAATTGCTTCATATTTACTTACAACTTAGGTATTTTACAAAAAATTTATCTAATAACTTTAATTAGATCATAGATGCAGATGTTAGTAATTAGTTAATGGTGAATTGGTGATAAGTTAGTTAATTGTAATCATACATTAGTTAATTATAATTTACAATAATATTTGTAATTGCTTTATATTTACTTACAACTTAGGTATTTTACAAAAAATTTATCTAATAACTTTAATTAGATCATAGATGCATATGTTAGTAATTAGTTAATGGTGAATTGGTGATAAGTTAGTTAATTAAAATCATACATTAGTTAATTACAATTTACAATAATATTTGTAATTGCTTTATATTTACAATAGTGAATTGGTAATAGATTAATTGATAATATATATTAGTTAATTAATAGAATATTAATTTGTAATTACATATTTAAAATTTTATATTGTTAATGGTGATAGGTTAGATGAAAATTACATTATTAATTATACAATTATTATATAAAATATATTTAAAAATTTAAAATATATATTTTTCTATTCGATCGGTCCGGTCCAGGAAAACCCCACCCCGAGACCGAACCGAAAAATAGAAATATGGAATTTCTTGGACCGAGACCGACCGGTCCCAACTTCGGGCCAGTCCGGTCCAGTCAGTTTCTCCTATCCGGACTAACCGGCTTACAGCCCTACTCAACACCATATGGCAAGAAACTGAGAACATCAGTTAGCCAAAAGAACTGTTATGTGGTAGACATTATCTATTTGTTTAACAGAAAAAATAAACCTCAGCCACCAAATCTGCAATGACTAAAAACCATCACCCAAAGCCAGGACCAAATCATTGCTAGTATATTGAAAATAAACTGTGCAAATTAGGCTTAATCCAAGTCATTTACAGGTTTAAAGGGATCTAGTATAGCTCTTTTTTTTCTCCAAAGAAAACTAGCAAATTCAGTGACTGAACAAATGAACTTTCAGGCATATGCTCTACATCATTTATCAAACTTTGCCCATGTGACATTCAGAACCAAAACTAAGATGATGATTAAGAGTCATCAAAATCATATCAACCATTGTGAAGAGCAGCAACAAGTTTCACATAGATCCACTTTTTGGGAGAGAAGGAAGTGTGTACCTCAAAAAATAACCATGCTCAGCAGCAATCCCAATCTTTTCACAAGAAGAAAACCATTCTACCAGAGTCTTCCTGTCCTTCCCACTAACAATGAAGACAACATTTTTGGGGTCTCTGCACAAGCTTTTTAAGGTTCCAACAGCTTCAGTATTGGCAGTGTTACTAATTGAACCAGGCAGCACCATAGCTCCATCATAATCTAGAAGAATTGCTCGGCTCTTAGTCCTCTTATAGGCTGAAACAATATGATCAACTGAGAGCTTTCTGAAATTTGGATCCAATGCAATTACTCGAAACCCTAAACCAAAACCGATTCCCCAGCACCTCCTCCTCACATGATCCCTACATGCCCTTTCAAGATCTTGTAAAAAGCTACGCGCCCAATATGCAACATCATGTGTACTGACATACCTATAGTGCTTCTCATGCCTCAACTGCTTTTCTGCCTCAGAGACTATTAGGGCCGAATCCATAGCTTCCGCTACAGAATCTATGTTCCAAGGGTTAACTCGAATTGCACCACTTAACGATGGGGAGCACCCAACAAATTCAGATACAACCAGCATGCTCTTTTTGGGGGTCAATGTGTTTAGCCCTAAGGTCGCATCTAGTTTCTCATTTCCTTGTCGACATATAATATATTCATAGGGAATAAGATTCATCCCATCCCTCACAGCTGTAACAAGACAACACTCTGCAATTACATAATAAGCGATTCGCTCATAAAACTGAAGTGGAGTATCAATCAAGACCACTGGCTTATATCCTTGCCTTCCAAATGTCTCATTAATCCTGCTCACCGTGGCAGTAGTTTCAGACTGGACCTCCTGGACATCCTTGCCTCTGCCCCTTGCAGGGTTTGCAATCTGAACCAAAACAACTTTACCCCTCTTATCAGGATGTTGTATCAGCAATTGTTCCATGGCCAGAAGTTTCAAGCTGATTCCTTTAAAAATGTCCATGTCATCAACCCCAAGCAAAACGGTACGACCTCTAAACTGATCTCGTAACTCTGCAACCTTAGATTCAGTCCCAGGAAGATTCAGAACAGATTGGAGCTGGCCTATATGAATCCCAACAGGAAGGATTTTAATACTTACTGTGCGACCATAATACTCAAGTCCTATGTAACCGCGCTTAGATTGATAAGAAAGCCCAAGCATTCTACCACAACAAGAAAGGAAGTGCCTAGCATAATCAAAAGTATGGAATCCGATGAGGTCAGAGTTTAAAAGGGCTCTCAGAAGTTCATCTCTTACAGGAAGTGTCCGGTATATCTCAGATGAAGGGAATGGGCTATGAAGGAAGAACCCAAGCTTCACCCTATTGAACCTCTTCCTCAAAAACGTTGGCAAAACCATCAAATGGTAATCATGAACCCAAACAAAATCGTCCTCGGGACTGATCACTTCCATTACTTTATCTGCAAATATCTTGTTCACAGATACATAAGCTTGCCAAAGGCACCGATCAAATCGACCACCAAGATCTGGTGATAGAGGAAGCATGTAGTGAAATAAAGGCCATAAATGTTGCTTACAGAACCCATGATAGAATTTACTAAAAAGCTCAGGAGTGATAAATGCTGGTACACATTTGTAAGTCTCAAGCAAAGTTTGAGCTACATCATCTTGCTCATTCGGGTGAATCTCTTCTTTAAGACAGCCAATATAGATTACTTCTACATCTTCTCCAAGGCCATCTTTAAGTTGTAAAAGAAGTGAGTCATCATCCCAGCTGAAGCTCCACTGTCCATTATCGCTACGATGAGACTTAAGTGGGAGCTGGTTTCCCACAATGATCATCCGATCCAGACAGATGGATGAGGGAGCATCAGAGCCAACACTATTGCTGTTATCATCATCTAGCTCGGACAACACTCCAGCGACAGTTGCTACTCGAGGTAGCCTCTTCCTCTCACGACCAAAAGTTGGGGATTCACCGGACGCAAGATCCAATAAGTTAGAATAAGACCTCGAAACCATGATACCGAGGACAAAGCACTTTTAATCTACTGGGGGTACAAAGAGGACTTGCGTCGATTCCTCACAATCAAGTTCTACATAAACAAGAAAAACAGAACCGATGACAAAACAGAACCAAACAAATACCCAGAAATTCTCCAAATCTCTAAGCAAATCAAATCAGTTTTTTTATATAGTGAGCAAGCAAATCAAATCACAAATCGTACAATCAGCCATTAAATAATAAACAGACAACCAACCCAGGTTTGAGTAAAACCCAGAAAACACATGAACATATTAAGCTATATCTGACAAAAATCATTTGAATAGACACAGAATTACCTACGAATCCAATCACGCACCAGCCTGGGAAAAGCAGCCATATTAAGATGGTCTATCCAAAATAGTTCAAAATTTCCAAATGCATAGGCTTTGCTTTTTACAGAGAAAAATAAAAGAGAGAGTCAACTAAGCAAGACGGCAGAAGATGAAGCAATACTTTGAACCAAGTAGGATGAGCAAAAGCAGCAGAAAGTGGGCATGCAACATGAAACAAAAGCAGAAACTGGAAAGATAAAGCTCTATAGTGGTAAACGAGACAATGAACTTACCCTAGGAAGATGAGGGTGTCTCCCAGTTGATGTTAAGACACTAAAGAAAGATTCTCTCCCTCTCTCTCTCCCTCTCTCTCTCTCTCTCTCTCACCTTCGTGACAATGGCATTAGCGGACCTTTTCTTTTCCTTCCGGTTTGTAGAAAGTTGGAAGTGTTTTTTTTAATCTAAAATCTGGACAAAATGCGATGGGACGTCTTTATTCAAAGAAGAATTTGATTCTCTTGAGAGTCTCTGACTCTCTCGATCAGGGTCTGCGTGCGTAAATGTGTGCGTGAGAGAGTGTACGAGACTACGAGTGATAGAACGAGGAGCAGAACAGTACACTCCAACACTGTTAACCATGGTTAGTTTTCATTACTTTGAGTTAATTCTCTGCTTTGTCTACCTAACTCAACCAGTTCATATTGGTGTGCTTTGTTCCAGCCACACCTCAGCGCGTGCTTATACGCGACCTTCTCGTGAGACACGAAATTCCTAATATACAATTTTTCTTTTCAGACTAGTAATCGTTTGGATTTAGAGATGATCTCAATTTATTTCATCTTATCATATTATTATAATTTTTTAAATTTTTATAAAAATATAATAAGTAATTAAAATCTTTCAAATCCTAAAATAATAAAAATATTAAAAAATAATATTTTATTTAATTTTTATTTAAAATTATCTCATCTCATCTCATCTCACTATTTAAACAATTCTTTAGGTTTGGATAGTGAGTTGAGATGAGATGAAAGTTGAATAAAATATTGATAGAATATTATTTTTTAATATTATTATTATTTTGAGTTTTGAAAAAATTAAATTGTTTGTTATAGTTTGTGTAAAAATTTAGAAAAGTTATAATGATTAGATTAGATAAAATAAATTGAGATCAACTCTAAGGGTTATTTTGAAACAATTTTCATCTCATCTTATTTTATTTTCTTTTGAAACATCGTTCAAAAACAAACACTTTCAAACTAAGAAAATGATAGTATGACTATCAAATATGCCTACCGAATGTGCCCACTTATATAAATATATATATATTTTACTTTTTTCTTTATAGTTAAGGAGATGACTATTAGTGAATTTATATATTTTTTTAAAGGGTTAAGGATGTTTAGAAAATGATCAAAGAAAAATTAAAATAAAATAAAAAAACTCATTTGTACTAATGTGCACATTTGGTGGGCACATTTAATAGTCACCCTAGTATTGTCATTTGAATTAATTATTACAATTTTTCTAAACTAATCATTATAATTTTTTCAGACTCTCAAACAAAACCAAAAAATAATAATTCAGCTTTTTTAAATACTAAAATAAAAATTATATTAAAAATTATATTCTAATAATATTTTAATTTTATAATATTTTTTATTCAATTTTTTCTCTTTTATATCCCAAAACTTAATAAAAATCTTAATTTAGACTATTTCACTGCTATTCACATATCTCACTACTATTTACAAATTTATCATCTGATCTTATCTATGTAATCAAATGAGGCCTGATAGGTTTGGGGCATAAGCAAAACACAAAATTCTCATTTCATCTCATCTCATCATTACATATTTTTCAAATCGTCATATAAAATATAATAAATAATTTAACTTTTTCAAATCTCAATACAACTTTTTTAAATTTCAATTCAATTTTTTCAAATCTCAAACTTAAAAATAATATTTTAAACTTTAAAATAAAACACAAATAATACTATATGCAGTCATAGAGTATGCAAGTTTCGAACAATCATTTTAAAAAAAAAAAAAAAGAAAGTGAGGTCTATTATTAAAAAAAAAAATATATAGATTCTAAATAAACTCACTTTTTTCAAAAGATTATGCGGAACTTATATATTCCATGACTTTAAATATCATTTCATTAGTCTTATTATGGTCACGTTTAAGAGACAAGTCTCTTTGTTGTCTCATTTCAGTTTCTCCGATTTTCTCCCCGTTGGAAGACTAGGCAATAAGACTGGCACATCACTTGACAGGTCATGCTAGAGTTGTGAATGATACTCTTTATTCTGTTATTTATAGTCATTTTTATATATTTTTTATCCATTCCACTGATATAATTAGTTAAAATTATTATTTTATATTAAAATAAAATACATAAAAAATATGCAAAAAAATATATAAAAATAACTGCACAGAAAATTTTTATACTATTAAACAGCGGCAGCAACCTCCTACTTTTCTGGCAAGTACAGTGGCATTAGATGCTGCAGTCAATTCTTGTGTTTAATTTTTCATGTCTGTAAAGTTGTTTATGAAGATTATGTATTTGGTTTACTTATGAATGAAGTTGTTCTCCTATTTTTTATTTAAGAAATTGTTTTTTGTTGAATACTTATTTGAAGAAAAAAAAAAAAGGCAATATCACTGTTCAGAATGTACTTCGAAGGAGTTGGTATCTTTTATCTTATTTAGAATTTGTTCTTTTTGGGATGATACAACTTTACATAATTATTATACAATTTTTGTAGTCATATAATAATAAAGTATTTTTTCTACTAATTAGGAAAATTATCATTTTATGAGTATATGGAATGTCATATAGACGTGTTGTGTAGTGTTTGTTTGAAATTATCTGTCATTTTTTGAGAAAAAATATTTTTTGTAGACTTGACATTAGTTAGCTAGGACGGCTCCTATACTAGGTGGTTGCTCTTTGGCTTGATGAATAAAAATGAGATTAATACTATTTAATTAGTATTATTGCTGTTTAATTTTTTTTAAAACATTGTAGTTGTTATATTGGAATCTTTGTAGGGAGTCCCCACCCTTCCTCTTCTTTCTTTTTATTAATGCAAGTTGGGTTAGGAAGGAAAAAAGGTCAGGACCATGTTTTTATTTTTCCTTTTCGAGTTTATATTTGTTCAGAGGAATACAAGTCCATGTTTTTGGGTATGATGGTAGGTTGTCTGGTTAGCAAACATGAAAAAAAATAAAATAAAATATTGTTTTGGAAGTGAGAAGACTCCATCTTAAAGTAGCTTGATGAGTTTTGCCTCTTTAAACAAAAAATAAAGGTTAATTAAGAGCTTAATCCCTTCACAACTAGCCAAAAGAATACTTGGTCATGTTGTCTGGTAATCCACGACAGCTGGGTCACTATTTTTCCTTTTTCTTTAATATAATTAATAAGGTATATTGTCTTTTCAAAAATATTTCAAGAGTAATTTTGATCTTTTTAAGGAAATTAAGGTACATTGCAATTTTTTTTTAAGGGTTGTTGCAAATAGTGTAATAATTTGTTCGGATTGTGTGTATTTTCTAAACCTTGTTTTTTTAATAATATACACTTATAATCTCAAATGGCATGTCTAATAGAAATGCACTTTATAGTATAGTGAAAAAAAAAAACACTTTATGAAATTTAAAAATAAGAATTGAAATGTTGGAAAAGGATTGGCTACTGTGTTTCAAAATATATATATATATATTTATAGATATATACACATACTAGTAAAGGTTCGTGCAAAGCACGTATACCTGATTGAAGATGGCGTAACCAAAAAGTATGTTGGTCAGATTAGCATTGTTCGTTGATCCCAAACAAGAGTTATTTTCTTGTGATGCTCAAAATTTTTGAGCAATGTGTTTATCAGACTGGATTTGCTCAGTGATTTCATATTATTTTCTTGAGACGTTTGAAATTTTCGAGCAATGTGATAATTGGAGTTGCCTTGCTTGGTGATCCCAAGTAAGGGCTAAATTCTTACGTTCGGTTATCTTGAGTAATGATTATTTTCTCGCGATACTCGAAATTACCGAGCAATGAATCGATTGAAATGGTCTTACTCGGTTATCCCAAGTAAGGTTTATTTTTCTTACGATGCTCGAAATTTTTGAGCAATACGTCGATCTAACTTAAGCAAGGGCTACATTCTTATGCAATGTGTTGGTCAGATTGTGCAAGGCACGTATGTTTAGGTGTAATTGTTACTGTATTTTTTATATGAGAAAGTGTAATATTTAAAATGCATGTCAATTGGAACTAATCATTTAGATTGAGAATCATTAAGGAAAAATAATAATTATTAATATGATAATGAACTAAATAATGTGAAAGTGTTTCAAAGTTTTGTCAATTCTAAAAAATAATTATTAAATCGACAGTACCAAATGTAGCAAACCAAAGATAGATGTGTAAATCAAAACGTGATTTTTGAACAAGTCAAGTCAATAGACATATATACAATCATTGTAAAGTTTAATGTTTGTTCGTTGCATGGATATTTTAAACTAATGAAAATGTAAAATAAAAAGATAAAGAATATGACGTTAGTTTGACATTCTTTAATATGTTAATCCTTATGATTGGACCACATTTTTGTAAATATTAATAGACAAAAAAATTATTAGATGATCTTATTTGTAAATAACCCATACCATATGGTGTTATCCCTAAAAACAATCACACATGAACCTAATCCTAAGCATGTCATAGCAGGCGAGGATGACCAAATTTATCTAATTTTTTAAAAATAAATCTCCGGAGTAAAAATATAATTTAAGTTAAGAGATAATACAATTTAATTAAGCCAAAATAGATAGTAAAAAAAGATGAGAAAAAAAGAGATTAGTAATCTAAATAAAAACCTTGTTAATTTTGGCCTCCAAACAAAAAGTATTTTAGAACTTCATGGACAAAAAGATAGCTCATCAAACACAAACCTCAAGGAGAAAGAGGTAATTTACCCATTAGAGGCAAATGCAATTTTTTGGCTTACAAGCTACAGTAAATTTACATATTTGGATAGGTATTGTTGATTATTTTATTGCTTATCTCTCTCTCCAAAGGACTTTGTTGGATAATTTAATTATAAATTAAATTATTAATTAATATATGGTGAGTATAATTACAAAATATAAAAATAAATATTTAGAAAAAAAATAATATTTTATTATCATTTTAAAGAATAGATAGAAAATCCAACGTAAAAATATCTCTTAAATGGTAAAGGAAAAGGCAAAATATATGATTTGAGTTAAATTTTACCTCTACCTTTGCCTACACGGGCAGTGCTAGGGCCACCGAAAGTGGGTTCTGACACTGCCCACCGATTGGTGACTCTCTCAGGAGATTTTATATGTGACTTTTGCATTAGCAATGGTGTAGTTGTTATTGTCTACGCCATTATTAATGCTCTTAGAGCTTCAGTGACAAAAAGGTAAATCAAACACAAAAAGATAGTTTTTGCATCAAACACAATTTATTATTCACACTATTATAGCGGCTTCTATAATAGAGGGATATATATATATATATATATATATATATGAGTGGGGCTACTCTATTGCTCAGAGTAGTCTGCTCAATTTAACCGATAGGGTAAATGTATATTTTAATTTTTTTCTCATTTTTCTTTTCATATTTTTTAATATATTTAAATATTTTTAAAAAAATAAAAATAATACACAAATACACTAAAAATTAATTTCTTAATCATTAAGTAAAAAATAAAATTTAAAAAAAAATACACAAGCGGCCAAATTGAACGGTCAAAATAAGAAGGTAAACTAACATTTTCCTATAAATATATATTTATATTTATAGACACACACATACTAGGTAAGAGCTTACGTTCAAGGCACATATCTCCTTCAAAAGTGTTACTGCACTTTTGACGTGGTAAAGTATGATAAATATAAAAATAATCATAAATTTATTCAACATATTTTACAAATGATTATAATCATATTTGAAAAAAATGAAGGAAATAAAAAATGTAAAATTATTGAACACATAACAAATCAAATGTTTAGAACTCATTATATTGAAATCATAATATGACATGCATTGCTCCACTTGTTATAAGACCAATTAGACATGTACATGTAAAAATAGACTATTCATTTGAAATTTAAAAAAGTATAATTTTTTTTTTCAAATGAAAATAATATTAGTTTAAAAGGTGTTATTCAATATAATTCATTATCATGTGAAATAATATGAAGATAATAATTTTTTTTTAAACGATATCTTATAGTAATAAAATATTATTCTTTAAATTTAAAGACAATATTTTCATTTTTTAACTTAAATCTAATATTATTATTATTTTCAAACTTGGAATTGCAATATCTATCTTAGAAAATAAAAGCATGTTCTTACCAAAATAATTGTTTAAAGATAAAAAGTATTATTAATTATTTTAATGATAATTTAAAAATACATTACAAATAGATTAATATGAAATGCGTTACTATATAAAATAAATAGTGAATATAATAAATTAGAGACTAATTATAAATTGATTCATAAATTGGAACCTAAAAATAATAAATGCATTTTGTTAAATGAAAATATTATTAATCCAATGACTATGATTTATTTTTATGAATTACTATGAAAATTAATATGAAGATAATTGTTCCTTTTTTTTTCAAATAATATTATATAAGGAAAATACTATTATTTTTAAATATAAGAAGAAATATGAGAAAATCCTAAATTTTTAATTTGTTCCACAAAAGTTCAATAAACTAAAATCTTCAATTTAGATTATTTGTAAGTTTATTATTATTATTATTATTGTTATTATTATTGTTGTTATTATTATTATTATTATATTCTAAATAATATTAGAATAATAGAAAACTAATTGTATTTTTAATGATGAATTAGAGGACAAAATTGTAATTGTACAAATGGAATAGTGTGAATACAAACAAAATCTACTATTCATGAGGCTATAACTAGGGGTGGCAATATGTGACACGACTCGTGAATCCAACACAAATATGACACGAAATTAGTGAGTTTAGGTTTAATGTTAATGGGTTTGGATCAAAACGGATTGACCTGTTAAAACACAGTTTATAAATTAGTTAACCTGCTTAACACGAAATCAACCCGTTTTGACCATTTTGAAATTTATTTCAAAACTAAAATTTTATTATTGTTATGTTGTAATATTGATATTTCTCAATATGCTTATGTTTTTATCATTGTAATTGTAATTTTAGACTTATGCTTGTATTTGTTATTGTATAATTTGTAATATTGGTTGTATTATATGTTAAAATTTAAAAAATATTGATATATATTTTTTAAGATGTTGTGGTTATTAATTAATATAGATTTTAACTTTTATGTAAAATTATGTTAATCAGGTCAAATGAGTTATGTGTTTTAGTTCAATCTATTTATATGAAACAAACGAGTTTAAATGAGTTTTATGATGTTAACATATTTTAAATTAATTATTAAATCGGTCAAAATGAATGACAGGATACGACCCGTTATCTAAATGAATTGAGTTAGGATTTGAAAGTTTGACAAGTTTAGCTTAACGGGTTGGGTTCAGATTGACCTATATAGTCAAATGTTCATGATTTGACACAACACGAACACGATTCAAAAATACGATTTGCCACCCCTAGCTATACCTTTCTTACTGCAGAATAGATATATATTGTATCACATTCATAAGTTCCAATTTAAATAACAAAAAAAGATTGGCTATTTTATTGTCAAGATTTTGGATGTTGAGATCAATGTGATGAGATAATAAAAGCTGTGAATAGTAGTGAAATAATTTGAATTAAGTTGTTTTATGAAGTTTTGAAAAATGAAAGAGAAAAAGTTGATTAAAAATATTATAAAAATAATATATTGTAAAAATATAAAATTTTAATATAATTTTTATTTTAGAATTTGAAAAAATTGAATTGTTTGTTGTATTTTGTTTGGAAGTTTGAAAAAGTCATAAACCTCATTTGTTTTTACAGATAGATGCATGGAGTATAAAGTAAGTCATATCTTTTAAAAAAGAAATGTTGTAACTGACTTTCTTGCACAGCAGGAAGCTGGGGGTCTAAATATGAATCGGAATGACGACAGACATCCGCTGCCTAATAAGTTAAGAGGCCTTATTCGTATGGACAAAATTGGATTGCCGTATATGCATATATCATAATGAGTTAAGTGATTAGCTGCATTTGTTTTATTTGGCATTTTATATTATTGTTGAGCATTAACGATTCTATGCAGGTTGCTTTTGTCTCTTGTTTTGTGTTGCTTTTCTTGTGGTTTTTTCTTATTATCTGGAAATTTTTTTTTATGTCGGTCTTATAGTTCAGGTTTTTGCTGCCTAGGCTTTGGGATTTTTATAACCTCCAAGTGATTGGTTGTAACTATGATTTTTCTCCGCTACAAATGAGGGCTATCAATAAAATTAGAGTATCGTCCTCTTCTTAAAAAAAAAGTTGAAATTAAAATTAAAAGTTGAATAAAATATTATTAAAATATATTTTTTTAATATTATTTTTGTTTTGAGATTTCAAAAAGTTGAATTGTTTATTTTATTTTGAGATGAGATATATTGAGAGGAGTTCTGAAAACAAACGATGTCATAATAATTAGATAAAAAAGTTAAACTGAAAAGTATGTGTTTGTGTGATGGGTAATGAGTAATGATATTAATAGATGAGTAATGATATACCTATAACTCTTGGGTAGTGATAGGGTTACTACCTATGACTACTCATCTACTACTCAAATGCATTTCAAAATTTTTTTATTTTTATTTTTATCATTTTCTTTTAAGTATTTTTTTAACATCATTAATCACTAAGAAAAAATTAAAAAAAATATATAATTTTATTAATACTCACTTTCTTAATCATTAAGTAAAATAAAAAATTAAATACAAAAAGAATAGTAATTGGGTAGTAGTACGATAGTAATCATATCATTATTCGTAACTCTTTTACAACTCATTTTTAAACAATCAATAAAATCACGCCACTACATTAAAAATAAATTTCAATATTACATAAGTACCCTCCATTTCATGCAAATTGTAAAATAGTTATAAAATTATCATTTTCCTTAATAGATTATGTTACTTTATTTATTAACTCCAATGTAATGAAGAGTTTGACTAACATTCTATTAAAATTTTACTTGTTACATCCTGTTGAAAAATGAATGGAGATGATTGTTTAAACTGAAAAAAAAAAAGGAAAAGAAAAAAGAGTACACTTTTTTTAAATATTCTAATCTTAATAAAATTTTAAGGGGATATAAGTCAAACTTACTTTTGATATGATGAAGTCATCAATAGATATTATTATAAAAATAAAACAATTCTTTATTTAGATTAGTAAATAAACAAGTTAGAATATATTTTGTTATATTAAAAAAAAATAGTTAGAATATATTTTTTCCATGCTTTTTAGCGGGAATTCTGCACACGCGCCATCATGCAATCATGCAATCTTGGACTGGTTCGAATCGGACTGTCCGGTCGATGATAGTTGTTGTCAAGACTCTCATGGCCTACACTTTAACTAGAATTGGGGAATTCGGAGATTCATCAGAAGGTTTGGAACGTTGTGAGGGAATTTATAATATGGAAAGTGACGATTCATTAGTCGGAATATCTTGAATCGGTTGATTCACAAAAATAATATAATTTATTTTTAAAATAATGTATAAATAAGTTCGAAGTATAATTTGATCGAGTAATTTGAATAAAAAAAAATGTTGGATACAGTCATAGATTATATAAATATTGTGCATTTTTTTTTAAAAAAAGTAGAATTTACTATTAAAAAATTATTTTTTTATGTGAATTTTATATTTACTCAATTTTTAAAAAGAAATACATGGTACTTACGTACTCTATAACTATAAATATAATTTTTTATAAAAAAAAATATAATCCGAATCAAAAGGTTTCAATAAGATCGCAATTCATATATTTGACCTTGAATGTTTCTTTATTTATACTTTAAAATATCATTTTTACAAAGAAGTCAATACCATTGAATTATAATGTTATGGTAATTGTCGATACATTTTTACTACATGTATATTTTTGCGTGGCTAACTTTTGGTTAAAATTTTGGACGCTCAAGGACCTGATTTAATCCCATTATATTGAATTAAGATAAATTTTATACGGAAATTTTACGTCACATACTTTCACTTAATCAATATATAATTTGTTATTTTAGTAATTATATTTTAATACTTAAATATGTGTGCGCTTAAATATAAGGATAGAAATAAAAAAAAAAAATCACATATTTGTTAAGAGAAGATGTATAATATAAGATTTCCTTATAATATTTTTATTTAGAGTAATGATATACTTACAACTATTTTTTACAATTTTTATACAGCCATGTATTAAATTGAGGGTATTTATACAAAATAAATTGTAAAAATAATATTACTTTACGTAAATACCCTTAATTTAATATATGATTGTATAAAAATTAAAAAACAAAATTGTAAGTGTATGATTTTCCTACTACTTAATATGTGTATTTTACATATTGTTGTTCTAAATTCTCTCCCTTATTTAGGTGTATTATGCAACGAACGTTTCATCCTTTTTAACTCTTATAGTCATCAAAGCTTTTTTGATTGAGGCGTCAAGCTTCTTGTGCCTTCTCAAATCCTTATAGCATTGAATGCTTGTCTCCCACATATTTAACCTAACAGCCATTGAAGAAAGAAAAAAAGAAAAAGAAATCGTGAAGTTTGGCATGAGAATTGGCAAAGGAATATCCAATAACAATCCCTTGTTAAGGTGGGTCATCAGAACAGGTTCTTAACTAACTAGTTAGGCTGCATTTAGGAATATGATTGTTCTCAAATTTTCTCAGTTTACTTCATTATTATTCACAAATAGTTCACTACTATTTAAAAATTATTTACTACTTTTCATAAATTACTTTACTAGCATTTACAGATGTTCTGAGATACTCTTAGGCCTAGTTTGGATAGCAAAATTCTTCTAAACCTTATCATCTCATCTCATTTCATTTCAATATCCAAACACCACAAACACAAATATTTTTCAATTTCAAATTTTTAACTTTTTCATCTAATCATTTTCTAATCATTACAAATTTTTCAAAATTTCAAACAAAATATAAAAAATAATTTAACTTTCTCAAATACCAAAACAAAAATAATATTAAAAAATAATATTATAACAATATTTTAACTTTATAATATTTTTATTTAATTTTTTCTCCTTCATTTTCTAAAAGTCTATAAAACATATTAACTCAAACTATTTTATTACTATTCACAAATTATTTTATTATTATTTAGCGATCATCTTATTTTATCTCACTATTCAAATAAGAACTAATATCCAACGGAGCTCTAAAATTGAAGCCATAACAATCACAACGAACGTTTAGCCCCGTTTGGATTCGAAAAGTGTTTCATCTCATCTCATCATTACAATTTTTTCAAGTTATCACATAAAATATAATAAACAATTCAACTTTTTCAAATCTCAATTCAAAATTTTTAAATTTCAAAATAATAATAATATTCTAACAATATATTTTTTTAACTTTCGTCTTTTATTTAAAATTATCTTATCTAATAAATAAAATAAATTCTTCTTCCAATCATTTCCATTTTCTCTCATACTGATATTTATTATAGTTTTAAATAATAATTTTAAAAATAATTTAAATAATTACTAAAATATAAAAAAAAAATTAATTTTAAAAATATTATTATACCCATAAAAAAATAATTTAAATAAGGAATGGAATGGGAGGGGTTTTTTTTTAGCTTTTTCCTAAATTCTTCCCTATAATTTAGGGATAACATGGGATGGAAATGCTCTTATAATTGTTATATAATGTAAACCAAACAAATAAATAAAATAAAAAGAAGAGATAAAACTCATATCAATATATGAATATGTTGGGAGAATTACGCATATTTGGTTAATGAAAACTTGCTAAGTTTGGATAATGAAAGTATTTGAAAATGTTTATAAATAGTAGTGAACAAATAATAATAGAATATTAAATAGTAAAAAAAATAGGTAGAAAGTAATAATAAAGTAAAAAATAATAGTAAAAATGTTTGAGAATACTTGTGGTATTCTCGACTGTCAAGCGGGTAAAAGTTATGTTAGTAATTGATATATGTAAATAGAATTAATTTATTTTCTTAAAGGAAAATACTATTTATATGAACAAAATTGATGGATTCTAATTTTTATTTTTTTATTTAATAGTTAAGAAATGATTATTAATAAATTGATATTTTTTATTTTTACAAAATATTTAAAAAATAGTTGAAAAAATAAAATAAAAAAATACATTTGCACTTATCAATATAATACAGAAATATCATTTCGATCATCTAGCATTATCGTTCCTTAAATAAGATATCTTGTGAATTTGACATTGTCATTAACTCTTCGATAAAGATATAGATTTAATAAAAATGAGCTTTCATCATCCCACACATCACATGTTACATTTTTTTTTTTTAATTTTGTAAAACTAATTGAATTTTTTTACTTATTATCTATTAACCATATATTTAATAAAAAAATTAAAAAATTAAAAAAATTATAAGTGATACATTGTTTAAAAATGACGGGTAGAATTTTTCTTCAAAATTCAATTCAATGTTTTATTGCGGTTATATCATATCTCTTTGCCACGAAACAAAAAACTTGATGAAAATTTTGATTTTTTTTATAAAGAAATTACATTATCAACTATAATTTAAATGTAGGATTTAAATTCATTACAAAAATATTTATTTCATGCAAAAAGCAAAAAACGTCATTTCATTCTAACCAAACGTGGGCGGGCGCAGCCAATTCCATAAAAATGGGTCCTGAAAGTGACATTGCTACCTGTGATTAATGTGATTAATTAATTATAACGCCGCTCACTTTGGTGGTTGTTTTTTTTTTTTTTTCTTAATTTCACATATAAATTAAAATTGCCTATAGGTAGTGATGTATTTTTAGATATTTTGAGATTAATAGTAAAAAAATAATGATATAATATTAAATAGTAATAAAAAATATGTAAAAATAATAATAAAATAATAAATAATTGTGAGATATTCTGAAATATTCTCAATACCCAAACTAGACTTTAACATGATATTAGATAAAATGAGAATCCTTAACAATCAAAATAAACAAATGCAATACAAGTGGAATAAAAAAAGTGGGATCTGAAGCAAAAAATTGGCTCTCACCTATTTCTCACTAAGGGGAAGCCACTTGAAGTGGTTTTAACATAATCTGATAACCAGATCGTAAGCCTGCAACTAAAAGTCGTAATGAATTGATGTGTGCTGCAATCTTGTTTGTCTGGATTGGCTGTAGGAGACTTCCACGACCACTTTGTTTTGATTATCGGTTAGGGAAAGTAGGAACATAGGAATGTAGTAACCTGAGGATGCATATATATGCCGGCATAGGACATTCACTGATCGTAGAGGCGCATGTGGTTTATACACCACTTTAGGAACTAAGGTGGTGGTCGGATCTGAGAGATCCAAAGCCAATGATCCCAGCGGTGTCATGCGTGACGATGGCAGATTCTCCCTGGCGAGGCGGCGCATGAAACTCACTCGTGTTATGAGCTGCGCATGCAACTCACACGCCACTCTTTTGATCAGTTTTCTTCAGCTGTCAAACAAATCGACGGTTGGAAAGTCTATTGGCCAAGTGCGTGGTGGGTGTAGGAGGCCGGTAGGCAATATGTCGACGCATCTTGATACTACAGACAGAAAATGAAGGAAAAACTTGAAGAAAACATTATAGACACCTCCGGCGTTGACCACACAGAGGAGGGAGGGATGAGCCGAAATTCCAACCCCCATTTGGGCTAAGGAAATGGAAGGATGACCGAAAGTTGGGTAGAGAGAAAAAGACCTCTCTAGAGAGAAAAATTGTTGAAAAAATTATAGTTGATACTTTGGTGGTTGGTCAATGTTCATAATTTTGTTGTTTCAATTGTTGTCAACATTTTGTGCAACATAAAAGCTCTGCTCAAATTTTCCTATTTTTTTAGCTTTCGTTTTCTCGAGAAAGGGATAGAAAGAGGGAGAATGCAAGGGAAGCCACACCACATAGTAGTAAACCGTAAAACACCACATGATCTTTACTTTGAGGAAATTATCAACTTCTAGCCTTCTCTACCATGTTATAGTCTTGGACTACTTGTACAATGAAAACTAGTGATGCTCTTTTTTGGATCTGGTAGTCAACAATTAGTTGGATGAGCTGGAATATAATGCATGACTCATGAGGTGGTAGATATGTGCAACCATCGAATGATAAAATAAATAGAAATAATAAAAGATAAAAGAGACATAAAGATTTACGTAGTTATGTATTGTGAACTAGATTTAGGTAGTTTAAGAGAGAAAATTTACTATGAACATGTATAAGTTACAAGCTTTTCACTTTCACTCTTACATTTTACAATTATAAATTTTTTTTACAGAAGTAAATCCACAAATTGACTTGGATTCATATGATACGATATGGAAGGGATCAAAACCCCCAATCCAATAGGTTGAGCCCGACAAGAGACAAGAAGCCCATCTCACGGCCTAGGGATTCATTCAGCCATATCAAGAGACCCGTAGGAAGTAAGAAGTCCATCTCATGGCCCAAGGATCCAGTTGGCCCGGCCAAGAGACCCTCAAATTGGTGAGAACGAGGATCAAGAAAGGGTAATGAAGTTATGACAAGAGTTGACAAAGGTAAGTGCTTTCGACACAAGCTGAGAAGTAGTCAACTTATCAGTTAAAGACCCATGCCGCATTAATTACCCTTCTTTCGTATACTACATCGCCTTAAAGCTTCGGACACACCCAAGGTACTCATGATTTGCGGCCACTGGAGGACGTGTGGGATAAGGCACCATCACCCACGCCCCGAAAGGGGATAAGGTGGGTGCCGCGGACATGGGCCAAGGGGTCACTGACGTATCTGTCAGAGACCCACGTTGCATTAAATGCTTTCAGCGGCTGGAGTGTGAAGGTGATGGGATTGCCCCTGACAACACATGCAAGTTGCTCTCCCCACACCATGGAACATGAAAGTATATAAGGACGACTTGCTAGTAAAACGTAAAACCTCAGCACAACACTTGGTTGATCTCCGGGGGGCTTTCACATTGCTATGACAATACCAGATGAAGCTCAACTCGTCTAAGTGTGCCTTCGGTGTCATCTTAAGGACGTTCCTCGTCTTTCTGGTGTTAGAAAGAGGGATAGAAGTGAACTCAAAGAAAGTGGACCATGTTCTTTCTATGGCCCCTCCGAAAAGTATTAATGATGTAAAGAGTCTAGCATGGAGAATGGAGGCCCTCAACAGATCTGTCTCCAGGTCTATGGACAAGTGCCTTCCATTTTTTAAGGTGTTGCGTAAGGCCAAAAACTGGGATCACGAGTGCGACAAGGCATACAAAGCCCTCAAGACCCTCCCTTTCTAAGCTAGGCCAAGTCGAGGGAAGTATTATGCGTATACCTGTCAATCTCTCCACATGCAGTATCGCCGATGTTGGTGTGCGAGGAGGAAGGGAAGCAGAGGCTAGTGTACTACACCAGTCGGGCCTTTCAGGGCGCTGAAGCACGATACCCACTCATAGAATAGCTAGTCTTTGCGTTGGTAATGATAGTTAGGCGATTGCGGCCATACTTCCAATCTCACCCCATATGAGTCCTCACAGAAACTCTCGTGAGGAAAATTCTCCTACGACCAGATGTATCAAGACGGTTGTTCAATTGGGGCGTGGAGCTAAGTGAGTTTGACATTGACTACGTCCCTCGAAGTACGTTGAAAGGACAAGTGCTGGCGGACTTTGTATTCGAATTCACTAGCTTCCCTAAAAAGCCACAATATGAACCCACCACAAAACCTTAGTATGTCTTCATCGATGGCTCGTCATGCCTGGCTGGAGGGGGAGTAGGGGTGCATATTGTTTCTAACGAAGAAGGGAACACCACTACGCCATTCAAGTAGAATATGAAGTACTATTAGTTGGTCTGACAATCGCTGAATCTCTAGGGGTCGAGGAGATCAAAGCTAGGGCAAATTCTCAAGTGGTCGTCAACCAAGTCCGAGGAGAGTTTGATGTAAAAGGCGAGAAGCTGAGAAACAATTTACAGGTGGTTGAAAAAAGACATGCCTACTTCAAATACTTCCAAATCCAACAACTGTCGAGGACCAAAAATCAGAAAGTCGACAGGCTAGCTAAGGTGTCATAGGGACAGGAAGGTTATTCCTTGCCTGAGGAGACGATGGTCAGAACTATAGAGGCCCCCGCGATAAGGGCTGAAGCTTTTGAAATGAAAGCAGGGGTATATGAATGGGCTAAAGAGATAGTAAGATACCTAGAAGCCGAGGAGTTGCCCGGAGATAAGGAAAATGCAAGGAAGGTAAAAAATAGAAAGGCACAATTCACCTTGGTGGACGGCATTTTGTATGGACGGGGTTACTCCACTCCCCTTTTGAGATTTATTTTACAAGAAAAGGTGCGGTTTGTACTAGAGGACATACACGAGGGAATTTGCAGGAACCATTTTGGCAAAAGGTCATTGGCAGTAAAGGTGGTAAGGGCTGGATACTATAGGCCTCGGGCTCTTAAAGATGTAGAAGAGTTAGTTTGAAAATCCCAAAAATGTCAAGAATTCTCCCAAATACCTCACTGCCCACCTGAGGAGCTGACGTATATCACGTCGCCTTGGCTTTTTACGTAATGGGAAATTGACTTGATCAGACCTTTCCCCCCCAAAAAGGGCAAGGTAAACTTTGTGGTAGTAGTATTAGATTACTTTACTAAATGGGTAGAAGCAGAATCCTTGACAACTGTAACAGCGTGCAGCATCACCCATTTCTTGTGGAAGGCAGTCGTATGTAGGTTTGGAGTTCCCCAAATAATTATATTGGATACCAGGTGACAGTTTGATTGTGATCATTATTGTGCTTGTATCGAGAGTTAGGGATTGAGGTTAGATATTCATCCCAAGGACACCCATAGTCTAACGAGCAGGCCAAGGCCACTAACAAAGCTCTGCTCGGCAGCCTCAAGTAGAAGATAGGCGACAGGAAGGGAGCGTGGGCCGAAGAGCTCTCGAGAGTATGATAGGCCTATCAAACTCTAGTAAACACCCCAATAGGAGTGACCCCTTTCGCCCTACCTACGAGCATGAAGTTGCCTTGCTTGTGGAAATAGGGATGCCCACATATCGTGTTCAACACTTCGATCAGAAGGCCAACAGCGCAAAGCTAGAAGAAGAACTCGATCTGTTGGAAGAAAGAAGGCTGGTGGCAGAAATAAGGACAGGGGTTCATAAGAGGAAGGTAGAGTAAAGCTTTAATCGGCAGGTCTGGCCCTATTCCTTTAAAGTCGGGGATCTAGTACTCAGAAGACCGGGGTGACGGCTTAGGATGAGGGAAATTTGGACCCGTGGTGGGAAGGATCCTATGTAGTCACAACCAGTGGTCACCCAAGTTCTTACATACTCAAGGACGCACAAGGAAAGAAACTACCATACCCTTGGAACGTAGAGCATCTACTAAAGTTTTTAGTTGAAAATGAAAGAGGTTGTGAAATGATGTACTGAGTCAAGTGAAATATTAATGAAACCTTTTGTCTCCTCATTTGTGTCAACTTTTCTATTGTATCCTATATTTCTCAACAAAATATAAGGGTGATAAGAAGACCAGGGGAGCTAAGTACCATGTCTCAACGGATTTGCCTCATTTCTTCCTTTAGTCTACGAGGTTGACGAGAAGATTAGGAGAGCCAAGTATCGTATCTCAACGGACTTGCCTTATCCATTTCCTTAGTCTACGAGGTCTATGAGAAGACCAGGGGTGCCAAGTACCGTGTCTCCACGGACTTGCCTCAACCTTTCCCTCAGTCTGCAAGGTTGACGAAAAGGGCAGGGGAGCCAAATACTATGTCCTTATGGACTTGCCTCATCCATTCCCCCAGTCTACGAGGTTGACAAGAAGACCAAGGGAGTCAAGTACCGTATCTCCACAAACTTGCCTCATCCTTTCCCTCAATCTACAAGATCGATGATAAAGCTAGGGAGCCAAGTACTGTATCTCCACGGACTTGCCTCAATCATTTCCTCAGTCTACGATGGAGGCGAGAAGACAAGGGAAGCCAAGTACCGTGTCTCCACAAATCGGTATCATGTCTCCCTTGGCCCACACACAAATGGAAAAATAAAAAAACAGTGAATAAACTTCATCTAAAGTAAAGGGAGAAAGAAAGAGGTTAGCTTCATTAATTCTCAACATGATTACAAGTAAAAGCGAGTGGTCGCAAAGGCAGTTATGTGCCACTCAGGCAAAATACTTACAATTAAAAAAAAAAAAAAATGAAGCTAAGGAGCTAGTGCATCAGGGCCAGGACTAGGGTCCTCCGAGTCGAGAGGGAAGGCATCAGGCATCATCTATTTGCCCAAGGTATAGCTGTGCTCAAGCTTTTCTGGATTTGGAGGAAGCTTGGTGAGGTTGAGAGCTCTTAAATTTGCTTGTGGGTTCTCTAACATGTAGGCCCGCATCCTCTTGAGACCTTCGATATACCCATACGACCAAGCTTGGTCACACACAAATACTGCCGACCTCAATTGCCCCTTTAGACGAGGGACCACGTCTTAAACTTGAGGCAGATTGCTTCGCAATTTTCAAATGAGAATGCCCTGGGCAGTTAACTGCTTCCCAGCCCCCGCTAGCTCCGCAGTCGCCTGGTCTACGCTACTTCTCTCTTAGTCTGCCGCGGCCTGAGTAGTTGCCAACTAGTCTTCCCATCCATTTAGATCCTCATAAAGGGACTGACATTCTTTACCCAGCTGCTGAAGTCATTGTACCTCGTAGTCTTGTCGATCTTTCAATATGGCGTTCTCCTTTCGTAGTTGGCTTAGCAATTCCTTAAGAGAATCCACCTTCGTAGTCAAGAGGTCCATCGAATCCTGGGTTGAGCTTCTCTCCTCCGCCTCAAACACAACGTAGTGGCGAGCTAATTCTGCTTGCTCCTTCGCCTTACCAAGGTAGGCCTTTAAAAGGCTTTCCAGTCGGAGCAACTTGACTTTTTTCTGGCTCTTTCGACGGGAGAGCTGGTCCTTTACAAGCTCCATTTCCAGGCGCTCCTTTTACTCCTCAACTCGAGTTCAGCGTAAGGCAAACAAAGCCATGGAACAAAGAGCTTGGTTCTCCCCATCAACTGCCTCTTAGCCATCCACAATGAAAGTAGCTAGTTGAGGGACACCCTGTCACCAAGATAAAACCAGTTAGAATGAAAAAAAAAACCTAAGAGAACGGGAGATCAAATAAGCATAAGGAGTCGGGGAAACCTCAGAGAAGAACTCCATGAGTGATTTCGTCACTCACTCGAGGGATTCCCCCAAGCCCCTCCTACTTCAGAACGAGTTGAGGGAGGAATGGCCTTTGCGGGGTTTGCCTCAAGGGACCAGGTCATGGCCTCCTTACCATTACCCTCGCCCATGGCTCCCTCTTCTAGAGTAATAGGATGTTGGACAGAGGTGAGGGGATCATTGTCGCTGGCCAAAAAAGGCTCCTCACAGGAACTTTGCCATTAGGGTCGCACAGGCTCTCCCTCGAGCCTTGTCCCCTCATCCACCTCGCTCACCAAGGTAGGAAACTCTGTAGCAGATGTGGGGGTGAGGGGTATGAACATCTCCCTAGTGCCAGGAGTTGAGCCTTTGACCATATGGTGTTCAGTTTCCATCGCCCCCAAGCTCCTTCCAACTGGTTTGGCAGTAAAGGCCTCAACGACCTTGGCGATGGCGTCAATAGACGTAAACTCCACCTCGGGTGAACAAATGATGGGGACTTAGGGATGAACACCCTCTCCTCATCTATGTCGGAGCTTCTCGCACTCTCCTCCCCAACGCCTTCGAGAATTTTCACTGTAGATGGAGAAGATGAGATCATATCCACTTCTATCTCAGGTAATAGTTTCACCAGAGTTGATGACCTGGGAGCGGGTTCGAGAAAACCCTTATAGAAATGCATTGATAATATCTCGCCCCCATAGGACAATCTCTGAAGACCTACCATAGCGACTAGCAGGGTAGGAATAGCAGAGTTAGAGGGCTTGGCGGTCGGTGGGGTAGGAGCAACTGTTGTAGAGGGCACAAATGCAGGTAGTATGGGAGTAATGGATGCAGAAGAAGGAAGGGCTATTTCCTGGGAAGCAACAAAACCCATGTCCCATTGCTTCCCCAAAGGCTTTGATGAGGGACGGAATGAGATTGGTGGTGATTTTAGTTGCCATCGAAGACTGCCCGAGAGGGATCCGAGAAGTGGATAAAGGGCTATTGTCTGCCCTGGCGACCTTTGTGCATGGCTTTTTCCCAAGTGGACTAGGGGAGCGTTTACGGTGTAGATTAGCCCCCAGTTGCATATGTATGGTACGGTCGTCGAAGATAGTATGGCTCAGGGGAGGTAAAAACTAGTTTATGTTACCTTCCCTTAGGAGAGCCCCCGAGAAGACATCAGACGGATGATTCTTCACCCACTCCTTGACAATGGTGATACGGCACAACTCCTCTGAGGACACCATTGGATGAATTGCATTGTCGTCTAGAACGACGCCCCATATGGCCTTGATGGGAAACTGATGGTGAGACAACTATCTGACTGGGAACTCCCATCCACAACTAGACACAAAGAAAAATTTCGAGGTCCAATATTTGACCTTACAATAGCGCTGCTCCAAGGAGACAAGGTCATGCATCGCCCTAAAACTGCAAATATTCCCCTCACGTTTTATAAGGTTATGGGTTAGAAGGAATTCGCGGTTGGTGAGGTCGGCATGCTCAAGATTAGATCCCAACAAGGCTCTGCACCACAAGATGCAATAGCACATCAGAATCCTCCTAGTGTTTGGGTGGAGTTGTGCGGGGGCTAGGCTTAAAAGGTATAGTAAGTTGCGGACAAGGTGAGGAAACAACAACCTAAGTCCGCAATAAAACATGCTGGGGAAAAGGGCGACCTTTGAAGCGTAACCCTCACAGTCTACGACCCCCTTGTGTGGAACCTCGAATACCACTTGTTGCCTAGATGACTAACACAAGAGGGAGTAAATTGAGTTGCATTTAATGTAAACTAAATACACAATATAAAATATGAACAAAATACGAAACAACAGTAAATAAAAAGTGTAAGGATAAGAAGAAGCAAACTTAGTTTTTTTAATGAGGTTTAGCTCCACTACCTACGTCCTCGCCTCAAGCTACCACTTGATGATTCCCAAATTCACTATCCAATCTTCTTCATGCAGAGATAGGAATCTATTACATCTTTGAGCAATACAGTTATAAAGAATTCGTGTAGAACACCCTCTATACTTGCAATCACCTTACATGTAGTGATTCAACGTCTATTTCCTGTGTAGAATACTTTCTACACTTGCAATAACTTTACACGTGGTGATTTAACGACTATTCCCTGTGTAGAACACCTTCAACACGTACAAGGGTTATACACACTCTTTAATTAATACAAGAGCTGATAGTAGATAGGTTATCAAAAAGCACTACTCAATGAGTGAAATAAAAACAATACAATGCAAACTATATATCTCTCAAAATGAATAAGGGTTAAGGCTCAATGTTTAGAGAAGAGAGATTGAAAGTTTTGAATGGATGTTGTAAAACTTGCAATTGATATGTATGTGTTCTTGTTGGTGTAGTGTATATTGTTAATTTAAAAATCTCAAATGAGTTATTTATAGGTATATGAGACTTTATTTTCAAATTTTTAAAGATTTACATGCCAAAAAGGAGCACCACTCATCTTTTAAGATTTTCAAATAAAAGTTCCTTTGTTTTGCAATTGTAAAAAAATCATTCATTTTTCAAAATTTTCAAATCAAAGTTTTACTTTTCACAATTGTCAAAGACAATATCAGTTACTTTTCAAAAATTTCAAATCAAAGCTTTATTTTTCGTATTTGTCAAAGACAATATCATTTACTTTTCAAAATCAAAGTTTTACTTTCTTGAAATTGTTAAAGACAACATCATTCACTTTTCAAAACTCAAATTTTTAATCATGTCATGCACATGTGAACGATGATAATCAATCATCTTTCAAAAATTTAAAATTCAAACTTTTAATTTTTAAATATGTCATGCACATGTAGAAAATGCAATTTGATGCTTTATGATCAAAGATTAGTTTTGAGCCTTAATCCAATTTCAAATTTTATTAAGAGATGTACAAAATTACACTAAGAGTTTCATTGTGTAGACAACTTGAGCTTGAGATTCATATATACTTGAACTCATTTTTTATTATCAAAATCCATATGCAGATATGTAATTATATGACACTTGAAATCTTGGGTTCAACACCACTAATATGGGACATGGAAGGTGCAGGTAGCGAGGACAAAGACTCCAGGATTACGTCTGAAAGCCAGTTATGCCCAATGAAGAACTGGGCTGCCATACGCACCTTAGGGGGGTCTAAGCACCTGGGAACCTTAGGCTGAATGACTTTCTTAGAAGCCATTGGGATTGAAAGAAATGACAGAGGAGGAAGGAAGTAGATGGATAGGAGAATGAGAGTCTTGAGCAAGAAGAACAAAAATCAGGAAGGCAAAAGTCACGGTAAATGGAGAAAAGTGAGCATGATGCCCCTTTAAATAAGAATGATGCAACAGTTGGCGTCCATCACCCCATGTCAAAAAGGGGGATCGGATTGGCTCGAATCTCGTGAAACACTTGGTACGAAGCAACGTGGGTGGGAGCCAAACAACATTCCTAGCGAAGTCAGAGCAGCTGAATCGTCGGATAAGAAGAAGTGACTTCAAAATAAAAACAGTTCAATGATAAAAGAAAATGAGGGAAAGGAAAAAGAAGAATGAGCAATTGAATTCTCATCTAACAAGTTTAATGAGAATTGACAAGGTAAATATAAGGGATAAAAACCCCGAACCCGATAGGTTGAGCTTAACAAGAGATAAGAAGCCCATCTCACAGCCCAAGGATCCATTTGGCTTGATAAGAGACCCGCAGGAAGTAAGAAGTCCATCTCATGGCCCAAGGATCCAGTCGACCTAGCCAAGAGACCTTCGAATTGGTGAGAACAAGGATCGAGAAAAGGTGATGAAGTTCTAACAAGAGTTGACAAAGGCAGGCGCTGTCGACACAAGCTGAGAAGTAGTCGACGTAGCAGTTACTAGACCCACGCCGTATTAATTACCCTTATTTGGTACGCTACATCACTTTAAATGCTTTAGGCATGCCCAAGGTACTCATGATTTGTGGCTGTTGGAGGACATGTGGGAGAAGCCACCATCACCCACACCCTGAGAGGGGAAAAGCCCGTCGACATGGGCTGAAGGGTTGCCAATGTATTTGTCAGTGACCCATGTTGCATTAAATGTTTTCGTGGCCGAAGTGTGAAGGTGATGGGATTGCCCTTGACAACATGTGCAAGTTGCTCTCCCCACACCACTTATAAAAGCTGACCATAAGGTACATTTGAACTCAAGCGAACATTCTATTGACATTATCATTAAGAAAAATTGACTTAGATATCAAAAGGTTTCCAGACCACCCTCGAGCCTCCCTCGAGTTTGTGGTTGTGCAGGAAATTAAGCCAACCCCTCTGGTGACCTTAGGAGGCCTTGTTATACATACGAAATACGTCCAAAATATGTTAAATCTACTTTACAATAAAAATATATTTATAATTTAATACACAACATGAAGTTACGCCAGTTTATAATTTTATTTTTGTGAAATTTTATTGTAACTAAAACATTTTTCATAGAATAAACTCTCTAAAGAGAAGAAGAATAAACTCAAAATCCTACTTTACTTGTCATAATTTATTTTTTCATTTGTTTATTATGTTTGTCTTTTCTCATCATAATTTGTATAATATATTTAAATATGTGACCATATCAGCTATGTTTCCAACAAAAGCCATTACGTAGACTACAGTACCTACCGTTATATAATCTACCACTATTATATATGTCTTAAATGACAGTTTTTTCCTATTCAAAATATTCAGATAATTTCGAGGACGTAAAGGATTGAAAACTTGAAAGGACTAGAGCATTAGTATTGGTTTGGATAAAGTTGAAGGTTGGTTAAAATTTAGATAATTTTTATTAAAAGGACCTCACATTGAATTGGACATCTCTAAAATAATTTGGATGTTAGCTACAGTGATTAGTCAAATTTAAAGAACCAAATTGATTCATCAAAAGTTAAAATAATAATTTTTCACTCTAAACAAACATTAAAATATTAGTTTATCACTTCAATAAAAATATTATTTGGTTTGTAACTAAGAAATTTAAATAGAATTTTTGATAAGTTTAAATCAAATATTTTTTGTTATTAGTATTAAATGACTTTTAAAAATATAATTTTTTAATATTAATTTAATTAGAATATAATTATTATTAATATTAAATTAATAGAATTATAAAATTTGATATAAATAAATTAAATAAAAAAATTATTTTAATAATATTTTATTATTATATAGAGAGTAAATAACTAATCCAATATAAAGATTAAATTTAAATAAAATAGATAAATATAAAAAAATATAATATTAATTAAATTTTAAAGATACATTTAATCATACTAATACTAATGCTCTAAGTAGGTGGAAAACAAAAGGAGTTATCACATCGTCTAGAAAAGGACAAAGCACATGTAATCAATCATAAATACCGCACCAACTTCCCTATTTCGATTGCGACTCACTCGGAGGGATCCCACCATTTCTATGATGGTTAGTACCCATTTATTACTCATAATTGATTTTTAATTTATTTATATTTTTTTAACATTCTTAATTATTAAAAATATAATAATTTTATTAATAATCACTTTATTAACTATTAAATAAAATAAAAAATTAAGAAAAAGTCAAATACAAAAAAAGTAGTAAATGAATGGTAAGATGGTAGTAACTCTATCATTTTCTTTATATGATTGTGTTAAATTAAATATATGTATATATATTTTAAACTTTCTTTTTCTATATATTTTTATAAAAATATAAAAAACACAATACCAAAAATTAAACAGACAAAAATGTTTAAAAAAGAAAATTGATAGTTACATTTTATGAGTGTACTTATCATTTTCCTTCTATTAAATAAAGCTTATTCTTGCATCCTTTTTTTCATACATTTTATGAGATATTTTTGAATATTAAGATCAGTTGAGTTGAGTTATGAATGATAATATTTTATGAGTTATATTAAGATGAATTTAATTTTTTAAAATAAAATATATAAAATAAGTTGAGATGAGTATAATTTTTTTTTATAAAAAATTAAAAAAATAATAAAATCTATGAATAATAAATTTGAAATGAATTAAAATTAACAACCAAAAAACATTATATTCTGTTGTTGGTGGAAAGGATGGATTACCTTACCTCTATAATGATAATAATGATGCAGCTAATATTTTAATCCGCCGCTCATTCCATAAAAAGTTACATTAATTCCAACAACAACAGATCCGATCCCCCGCATCATTAGTTTTGAGCAGCTTTGTCATAAAGCTTTTTACAATTAATAAGGCTGCAGTAATTAATGCTAAGTTCCATGCATCTTAACTCATATGACTTAAATTGTTTAAGGGTCCCAATCATTATGCTGAATCATGTGTCCCAGCTGAGTTTGGTGCACACGAGCAAGCAGCAAGTCGTGTAGGTGAGATCGAATACATGAAAGAAAACATGTTAAATGATGACTCCTTTTGTTTTTTTCCGCTTGAGAATGACAAGTAATGTAAATGTAGTTCCAGGTTGAAGATTTGGTGTTAGTTGAATTGTTAGGTACGTGTGATGGGGATGAACTGGTGAGGGGATGGTCCCACCAATTACTGCTGTGATCTGACACACTCTCTCACACACCATTAATTTGGTATGTGTATATATGGTGGTGAACATCTTGATGACTCTCCTGTCCAACTTCCACAACCTCATATAGTGGTCAATAAAACATTTTCTTTCCCTGATCATGATGATCAATGAAGATTTTGATTACTTTTATAAACTATTATGATGCATAGCAATGCTTTTATGCACAGAATCATGTGTCCCAACTGAGGGGTGCAGGAACATTGCTTCGACGTTGAGTTTGGTCCACACGAGCAAGTTGCAGGCAAGTCGTGTAGGTGAGATCGAATACAGGAAAGAAAACATGTTAAATGATGACTCGTTTTGTTTTTTTTCGCTTGAGAATGACAAATAATGTAAATGTAGTTCCTGGTTGAAGATTTGGCGTAGTTGAATTGTTAGCTATGTGTGATGGGGATGAACTGGTGAGGGGATGGTCCCACCAATTACTGCTGTGATCTGACACACTCTCTCACACACCATTAATTTGGTATGTGTATATATGGTGGTGAACATCTTGATGACTCTCCTGTCCAACTTCCACAACCTCATATAGTGGTCAATAAAACATTTTCTTTCCCTGATCATGATGATCAATGAAGATTCTGAATACCTGCAAACCGATAGGACTTCTTTAAGGGAGATAACAGCCCATCAATCATTTTGTGACACATAAGCTTTCTACAAAATGAATTAATTTGAAACACCCCCACTTTCTTGAAATTCCTTCCCATTTCGCACTCCTAAAATCCCTTCTCATATAGCATCCCCTCTATAATTTGCCTCTTGCAGATCATAAAATTAATAAAAGAAAATTTTTTATAGTTATCTGATTAGAGGTACTTCTATAATTTTAGGTGATTGTCGACGAAAATTAGGTGATGGGTATTCGGTGAAATCTCAATTGATGCTGAGAATCCAAGTGAGGATTTCACTCTCGTCCTTTGGGTTTGTCATTTTTCTTCTACTCTTGTTTGACAATTTTAATATATACTAATTAAACGACCAATGAAATGTGTCTGAGACGTAGGGGTCAACTAGCAAATTTTTCGTAGTTATTTTGTCGGCTCAAATTATTTTAGTTTTAGGAATAGTTGATCACCATTTTCACACATGAGAATCCTGCATGCGTTGAGTATTTGATGAGAGAGAGAGAGAGAGAGAGAGAGAAGCAAGAGAAATTTCTAGACTCAAGCGTTGAATATTTCTATATCAGTCGCGAAGCTTGAAGTCTGGAAGCACGCACACGTTGTGGCTGAGCTGAAGCCTCTTGCCTTTCAATCCCATGCGCGCGAGTCTAGCGTGAGTTTAGTATGTTTTCTGAGGTGTCAAGATCTAAATGGAGAGCTGTTATTACAGGATTATTGGATTGACTGTTTAGAAACGGTTCTGTTAAAACAATTACAAAAAGTCATAACTTGGTATGATATGTCATATTATAATTTTTTACTACAAAATAGATGAGAAATGATATATATATTTTTTGATGGAGATGAGAAATGATATTCGATATGCAAGTACCACGCACTTCTTTAGAAAAAAGTGGATAAATTTAGAATTCATGTGAAAAATTATTTTTTTAAAGAAAACTTTTATTCCCAAATAGGTGCGTAGAGCACACTTATTAAAATACTTATATTACGTAATTTGAATTGAAAAATAAATTTTAAAATTTGAATATTACAAATCATATCTTATTATTTAAGTAATGTAGCTAGTGTGCTCTACATATTAGTTTGAGAGTAAAATAACTCTTTTTTAATGATAGACATTACTTCTTCTTTTTTTTCAAAGTGAGTGCACGTGACTTACACACCCTAGGACTGTATTTAACATTAGTCAAAATGTATAGATAAATGATATTTATAGTATTAGAGTGTGCAAGCCCGTGCATCCATTTGAAAAATGTGGATAAATTTAGGACCCATATGAAAAAGTCATTTTTTGAAGAGAAATGATATTTGTAATATTGAAGTGTGCAGTCCGTACTTATTATCTTTAAAAAAATGAGTAAATCTAATCTAAGACTCACATGAAAAAAATATTTTATAATGGTGATCCTTTTTTTTAAGGGAGTACGAGGGACTGCATACTTTATGATTGTATATAGCATTGTCATTTCTTTAATAGTTGACTCAACTCTTTTTCAAAAGAAGTACGTGAGACTTGCACATCCTAAAACTATATGTAACAGTACTCAAAATAGATAGAGAAATTATATTTGCAGTCTTAAAATGTGCAAGTCTTACACACTCATTTGAAAAAAAATAGATAAATTTATGATCCATATGAAAAAATTAATTTTTAATGCTGGACTTCACTTTTTTTTTTCTTTTCAAAATGTATAGAATTTGCACACCTTAAAATTGTATCTAGCATTACTAAAATAGATATGACTTATCACTAGAAATCAAATCAATTTTAAAGTGTCTTCCTATATTCTCTCAATAAATCTAATAACGGCGAGCAGCATTAGATTACTTCACTAAATGGGTAGAAGCAGAATCCTTGGCAACTATAACGGTGAGCAGCATCACCCGTTTCTTGTGGAAGGCAGTCGTATGTAGGTTTGGAGTTCCCTAAGTAATTATATCGGATAACAGGTGACAGTTTGATTGTGATCATTATTGTGCTTGGCGTCGAGAGTTGGAGATCGAGGTTAGATATTCGTCCCCGGGACACCAGCAGTCTAACGAGCAGGCCAAGGCCACTAACAAAGCTTTGCTCGGCATCCTCAAGAAGAAGATAGGCGACAGGAAGGGAGCGTGCTTGGTGCCAAGAGTTGGAAATCGAGGTTAGATATTCGTTCCTAGGACACCGGCAGTCTAACGAGCAGGCCAAGGCCACTAACAAAGCTTTGCTCGGCATCCTCAAGAAGAAGATAGGCGATAGGAAGGGAGCGTGGGCCAAAGAGCTTCCAAGAGTACTATAGGCCTATTAGACTCCAGTAAAGACCCCAACAGGAGAGACCCCTTTCACCATTACCTACGAGCATGAAGTTGTCTAGCCCATGGAAATAGGGATGCCCATATAGTGTGTTCAACACTTCGATCAGAAGGCCAACGACGCAAAGTTAGAAGAATAACTCGATTTGTTGGAAGAAAGAAGGTTGGAAGCAGAAATAAGGACAGGGGTTCATAAGCAGAAGGTGGAGTAGAGCTTCAATTGATGGGTCTGGTCCTGTTCCTTTAAAGTTACTCAGGCATACCGGGATGACGGCTTAGGATGAGGGAAAGTTGGACCTGCGGTGGGAAGGATCCTATGTAGTCACAACCAGTGGTCACCCAAGTTCTTACAGAGTCAAGGACGCACAAGGAAAGAAACTACCATACCCTTGGAACGTAGAGCATCTATGAAAGTTTTTAGTTGAAATGAAAGAGGTTGTAAAATGATGTACTGAGTCAAGTGAAATATTAATGAAACCTTTTGTCTCCTCATTTGTGTCAACTTTTCTATTGTATCCTATATTTCTCAACAAATCTCAACAAAATACAAGGGTGATGAGGAGATCAGGGGAGCCAAGTACCATGTCTCAACGGACTTGCTTCATCTTTTCCTTCAGTTTACGAGGTCAACGAGAAGACTAGGGGAGCCAAGTATTGTGTCTCAACGGACTTGCCAAATTCATTCCCTCAGTCTACGAGGTCGATGAGAAGATCACCAAGGGTGCCCTCATCCTTTCCCTTAATCTATGAGGTCGATGATAAGGCCAGGGGAGCCAAGTACCGTGTCTCCACGGACTTGCCTCAATAATTTCCTTTGTCTACGATGGCGGCGAGAAGACAAGAGAAGTCAAGTACCATGTCTTCACAGACTAACATCATGTCTCCCTTGGTGCACACACAAAAATGGGAAAATAAAAAAACAGCCAATAAACTTCATCTAAAGTAAATGGAGAAACAAAGAGGTTAGCTTCATTAATTTTCAACATGATTACAAGTAAAAGCGAGTGGTCGCAAAGGCAATTATGCGCCACTCAAGCAAAATACTTACAAAAAAAAAAAAAGTGAAGGCATCGAGCATCATTTATTTGCCCAAGGTATAGTTGCGCTCGAGCTCTTCTGGATTTGGAGGAAGCTTGGTGAGGTTGAGAGCTCTTAAATTTGCTTGTGGGTTCTCTAACATGTAGGCCTGCATCCTCTTGAGACCTTCGACATACCCATATGACCAAGCTTGGTCACACACAAATACTGCAGACCTTCAATTGGCCTTCTAGACTAGGGACCACGTCTTGAACTTGAGACAGATTGTTTCGCAGTTTCTGAATGAGAATGCCTTGGGCAGCTAATTGCTTATTCGCCCCCGCTAGCTCCGCAGTCACCTGGTTTACGCTCCTTCTCTCTTGGTCTACCGCGGCTTGAGTAGTTGCTAACGAGTCTTCCTGTCTCTTCAAAGCCTAAAAAAGGAACTGACATTCTTTACCCAGCTGCTGAAGTCACTGTACCTCATAGTCTTGTCGATCTTTCAACATGGCGTTCTCCTTCCGTAGTTGGCTTAGTAATTCCTAAAGAGAATCCACCTTCGCAGTCAGGAGGTCCATTGAATCCTAGGCTGAGCTCCTCTCCTCCACCTCAAACACGACGTCCTGGCGAGCTAATTCTGCTTGCTCCTTTGCCTTACCAAGGTCGGCCTTTAATAAGGCTCTCCGACGTCGGAGCAGCTTGACTTTTTCCTAGCTCTTCCAACGGGAGAGCTGGGCCTTCACAAGCTCCAATTCCAGACACTCATTTTCCTCCCTCTCAACTCGAGTTCAGCACAGGGCAAACCTCGCCATGGAATAGAGAGCTTGGTTCTCCCCCTCAACTGCCTCTTAGCCATCCACAATGAAAGTAGCCAATCTAGGGACACCCTGTCACTAAGATAAAACCAGTTAGAATGAAAAAAATAACTTAAAGAACGGGAGATCAAATAAGCATAACGAGTCGGGGAAACCTCAGAGAAGAACTCCATGAGTGATTTCGTCACTCACTCGAGGGATTCCCCCGAGCCCTCCTACTTCAAAACTAGTTGAAGGAGGAATGGCCTCTGTGGGGTTTGCCTCAAGGGATAGCCGGGTCATGGCCTCCTTACCATCACCCTCGCCCATGGCTCCCTCTTCAGGAGTAATAGGATACTGGATGAAGGTGAGGGGATCGTTGTCTCTGGCCAAAAAGGGCTCCTCACAGGAACTCCGCCATTAAGGTCGCACGGATTCTCCCTCGAGCCTTGTCCCCTCGACCACCTCGCTCACCAAGGTAGGCAACTCTGTAGCAGATGTGGGGGCGAGGGGTGTGAACATCTCCATAATGGCAGGAGTTGAGCCTTCGACCATATGGTGTTCAGTCTCCATCGCCCCCAAGCTCCTCCCAACTGGTTCGGCAATAAGGGCCTCAATGGCCTTGGCGATGGTGTCAGTAGACGTAAACTCCAGCTCGGGTGATCGAATGATGGGGGACTCAGGGATGGACACCCTCTACTCATCTATGTCGAAGCTTCTCGCGCGCTCCTCCCCAACGCCTTCAAGAATTTTCACTGTAGATGGAGAAGATGGGATCATATCCACACCTATCTCGGGCATAGTTTCACCATAGTCGATGACCTGGGAGCTGGTTCGAGAACGCCCCTATAGAAATGCATCGATAGCATCTCGCTCCCCTGGGACAATCTCCTAGGACCTACCACAGTGATTGGCGGGGTAGGAATAACAGAGTTGGAGGGCTTAGCGGCTGGTGGTAGGAGTAGCTGTCGTAGAGGGCACAGCTATAGGTGGTATGGGAGTAGTGGCCGCAGAAGAAGGAAGGGCTAGTTCCTGGGAAGCAACAAAACCCATGTCCCATTGCTGCTCGGCGGCCGAAATGAGATCGGCGGTCGGCGGACTTTAGTTGCCATCGAGGACTGCCCCAGAGGGATTCGAGAGTGGATAAAGGGCTGTTGTCCGCCCTGGCAACCTCTGCGCAGGGCTTTTTTTCAAGTGGACTAGGGGAGCGTTTATGGTGCAGATTAGGCTCCGATTGCATAGGTATGGTACGGTCGTCGAAGATAGTATGGCTTAGGGGAGGTAAAAACTACTTTATGTTACATTCCCCTAGGAGAGCCTCCGAGAAGACGTTGGATGGATGATTCTTCACCCACTCCTTGACAATGGCGATACGACACAACTCCTTTGAGGACGCCGTTGGACGAACTGCATTGTCGTCTGAAACGATGCCCCATATGGCCTGGATGAGAAACTGATGGTGAGACAACTACCTGACTGGGAACTCCCATCCACGACTGAACACAAAGAAAAATTTTGAGGTCCAACCTTTGACCTTACAATAGCGCTACTCCAAGGAGATAAGGTCGTGCATCGCCTTAAAACTGCAAATATTTCCCTCACATTTTGTAAGGTTATAGGTTAGAAAGAATTTGTGGTTAGTGAGGTCGGCATGCTCAGGATCAGATCCCAACAAGGCTCGACACCACAAGATGCAGCAGCACATCAAAATCCTCCAAGTGTTTCGGTGGAGTTATGCAGGGGCTAGGCCTAAAAGGTAATAGCAATTCATGGACAAGGTGAGGAAATGACAACCTAAGCCTGCAAGAAAACATGTTGGGGAAGAGTGAGACCTTTAAAGCATAACCCTCACAGTCTACGGCCCCTTTATGTGGAACCTCGAAGGCCACTTGTTGCCCAGATGACTAACACAAGATGGTGTGAATTAAGTTGTACTTAAAAATCCACAATTATAAATAAATACACAATATAAAATATGAACAAAATACGAAACAGTAGTAAATAAAAAGTGTAAGGGTAAGAAGAAGCAAATTCAGTATTTTAAAGAGGTTCAGCCATACTGCCTACATCCTCATCTCAAACTATCCCTTGAGAATTCTAAAATTCACTATCTAATCTTCTTCAGGTGGAGATAGAAACCTATTACATCTTTGAGCAGTACAGTTATAAAGAATTCGTGTAGAACACCCTTTACACTTGCAACCACTTTACATGTAGTGATTCAACGTCTATTCCCTGTGCAGAACACTTTTTATACTTGCAATCACTTTATACGTGGTGATTCAACGTCTGTTCCTTGTGTAGAACACCTTCAACACGTACAAGGGTTATACACACTCTTTTACTGATACAAGAGCTGATAGTTGGTAGGTTATCAGAAAGCACTCCTCAATGAGTGAAATAAAAAAATACAATGCAAACTATATCTCTCTCAAAATGAATAAGGGTTAAGGCTCAATACTTAGAGAATAGAAATTGAAAGCTTTGAATATATGTTGTAAAACTTGCAATTGATGTGTATGTGCTGTTGTTGTTGTAGTGTATATTGTGAATTTGAAAATCTCAAATGAATTATTTATAGGTATATGAGACTTTATTTTTAAATTTAAAAAGATTTACGTGTCAAAAAGGAGCACCACTCATCTTTCAAGATTTTCAAATAAAAGTTTCTCCATTTTGCAATTGTAAAAAAAACAACATCATTCACTTTTCAAAATTCTCAAATTAAAGTTTTATTTTTCATATTTGTCAAAGATAACATCCTTTACTTTTTCAAGATTTTCAAATCAAAATTTTACTTTTCACAATTGTCAAAGACAACATCAGTCACTTTTTAAAATTTTCAAATCAAAATTTTACTTTTCGTATTTGTAAAAAATAATATCATTCACTTTTCAAAATCAAAGTTTTACTTTCTTGAAATTGTCAAAGACAACATCATTCACTTTTCAAAATTTTCAAATCAAAGTTTTACTTTCTTAAAATTGTTAAAAACAATATCATTCTCTTTTCAAAATTCAAAATTTAAACTTTTAATCATGTCATGCACATGTGAAAGATGACAATCAATCATCTTTCAAAAATTCAAAATTCAAACTTTTAATTTTTAAATATATCATGCACATGTAGAAAAGGCAATTTGATGCTTTATGATCAAAGATTAATTTTGAACCTTAATCCAATTTCAAATTTTATCAAGAGATGTATAAAATTACACTAAGAGCCTCATTTGTGAGCTTGTTCCATTTCTTGCTCATACTTGGTTCATTAATGTGGTTGATTTCATTGTATAGACAATTTGAGTTTGAGATTTCTTTATGCTTGAATTCATTTGTTATCATCAAAATCCATATGCAGATATTTAATTATATGAGGCTTAAAACCTTGGGTTTAACACCACTAATATGGGACATAAGGTGGAGGTAGCGAGGACAAAGATTCCAGGGTGACGTATGAATGCCAGTTATGCCCAATAAAGAACTGGGCCGCCGTACGCACCTTAGGGGGCTCCAAGCACTTGGGAACCTTAGGCTGAACGAGCTTCTTAGAAGCCATTGGGATCAAAAGAAATGACAGAGGAGAAAGGAAGTAGATGGATAGAAGGATGAGAGTCTTGAGCAAAAAGAACAAGAATTGCATAGGGCAAAAGTCACGATAAATGGAGAAAAGTGAGCATGAAGTCCCCTTAAATAAGAAGGATGCAACGATTGATGTCCATCATCCCGTGTTAGAAAGGGGGATATAGATTGGCTCAATTCTCATGAAACACATGGTACAAAGCAATGTGGATGGGAGCCAAACGACATTCCTAGCGAAGTCAAAGGAGTCGAAGTTACACCAATTTATAAATTTATTTTTGTAAAATTTTATTGTAACTAAAACATTTTTCATAGAAAAAACTCTCCAAGAGAGAAGAAGAATAAACTCAAAATCCTACTTTACTTGTCATAGTTTATTTTTTCATTTGTTTATCATGTTTGTCTTTTCTCATCATAATTTGTATAATATATTTAAATATGGGACCATATCAAGTATGTTTCCAACAAAAGCCATTACGTAGACTACAGTACCTAAGGTTATATAATCTACCACTATTATATATATCTTAAATGGCAGTTTTTTCCTATTCAAAATATTCAGATAAATTCGAGGACGTAAAGGGATTGAAAACTTGAAAGGACTAAGGAGGTTGAAAACGAAAGGAGTTATCACATCATATAAAAAAGGGCAAAACACATGTAATCAATCATAAATACCACACCAACTTCCCTATTTCGATTGCTACTCACTCGGAGAAACCCCACCATTTCTACGATGGTTAGTTCCCATTTATTACTCATAATTTATTTTTAATTTTTTTATTATTCTTTTAAAGTATTTTTTTAACATCCTTAATCATTAAAATTTTTTTTAAAATATATTATTTTACTAATAGTCACTTCCTTAACTATTAAATAAAATTAAAAATTAAAAAAAATCAAATACAAAAAAATAGTAAATAGATAATAAGAGAGTAGTAATTCTATCATTTTCCTTCTATGATTGTGTAAAATTAAATAATGTATATATATATTTTAAACTTTTTTTTCTATATTTTTTTTTATAAAAATATAAAAAACACAATACCAAAAATTAAACAGACACAAATGTTTAAAAAAGAAAATTGATAGTTACATTTTATGGGTGTACTTATCATTTTCCTTATATTAAATAAAGCTTATTCTTGCATACTGTTTTTCATTCATTTTATGATATACGTTTGGATGTTGGGATTAATTGAATTGAGTTGTTAATAATAATATTTTATGAGTTTTATTAAGATGAATTTAACTTTTTAAATTGACATATATAAAATAAGTTGAGATGAATATAATTTTTTTATAAAAAATTTAAAAAATAATAAATTTTATCAACAATTAATTTAATATGAATTAAAATTATCAAACAGAAAACATTATATTCTGTTGTTGGTTGAAAGGATGGATTACCTTACCTCTATAATAATAATAATAATGGTGCGGCTAATATTTTAATCCGCCGATCATTCCATAAAAAGTTACATTAATTCCAACAACAGATCCGATCCCCCGCATCATTAGTTTTGAGCAGCTTTGTCATAAAGCTTTTTACAATTAATAAGGCTGCAGTAATTAATGCTAAGTTCCATGCATGCATCTTAACTCATATGACTTAAATTGTTAAAGGGTCCCAATTATTATGCAGAAGAATTAATCTTTTGCATCATCCTATATACCATACATTATAATTTTTTTTATTTTTTTTATTTGTTTCTCTTATTAAATATGTATTATATAGATGATGAATAAAAAAATATAAATATTTCAAGAAGAGTAAAATAAACAAAAATTAAAAAAAAATTAAAAAAAAACATATTAATGTATGATGTGTAGGATGATGCATAGCAATGCTTTTATGCACAGAATCATGTGTCCCAACTGAGGGGTGCAGGAACATTGCTTCGACGTTGAGTTTGGTCCACACGAGCAAGTTGCAGGCAAGTCGTGTAGGTGAGATCGAATACAGGAAAGAAAACATGTTAAATGATGACTCGTTTTGTTTTTTTTCGCTTGAGAATGACAAATAATGTAAATGTAGTTCCTGGTTGAAGATTTGGTGTAGTTGAATTGTTAGGTATGTGTGATGGGGATGAACTGGTGAGGGGATGGTCCCACCAATTACTGCTGTGATCTGACACACTCTCTCACACACCATTAATTTGGTATGTGTATATATGGTGGTGAACATCTTGATGACTCTCCTGTCCAACTTCCACAACCTCATATAGTGGTCAATAAAACATTTTCTTTCCCTGATCATGATGATGATCAATGAAGATTTTGATTACTTTTATAAACTATTATGTCTCGTTTATTTTTTAAAAAAATATTAAAAAAAATATATTCTAACAATATTTTATTCAACCATCTTAACTCATTTCATCTCATCTGTAAAAATAAACGAAGCTAATTCTTTCTTTTATTTTTTATTTTTATGCAAGTTCTATGTTCAAAATTGGAATCATAAATGAACTATGAAGTTTTCTAAATAAAATCTTATTTCAAAAATTTGAATTGTTTAACTAAAAATGAATTTTTTAGCTGAATTTTATTTTACAACAATTCTAGAATTTGAAAAAAAGGGGAAAAAAGTAATTTTTATTAATTCAGTCAAATTGAGCCGTTAAATGATATGTTTAGTAACGGACCAGCGGAATGCGTATGTTGGTTCTGTAAATAATGAGTGGACTGTGTTGGGCTTTTAAAATAGCCTAAAAGTGAGAGTGGACTGAAAATGAATTAAAAATGGGTCCAAGAGTATACATTGGACCGAGTATTCAACTTTGGGCCAGTCGAAAATATTTTTTTCTGAATATTTCAAACATCTGACTTTTTGACAGGATTGAATGCTTAATAAATAATACAGGACTCATTTTATGTATTTATTTATCTCTTAATCTAAGTCAAAAACCCGAGGCTTATGTCCTCTGTATAATTCGAAAGTTTAAGACCATATTTTATGGCCCATAAGGAATGTAAAATTTGAGTGGCCTCCTCAACTCTTCAAGAAGAGAAATGCTTAGTCCATTAAAACAAGAGAAGACCTGCAAACCGATAGGGCTTCTTTAAGGGAGATAACAGCCCACTAATCATTTTGTGACACATAAGCTTTCTACAAGATGAATTGATTTGAAACACCCCTACTTTCCTGAAATTCCTTCTCATTTCTCGGGCCCCCCCCCCCCCCCCCCCCC
>QEOT01001290.1:9788-37564 GCA_003123785.1 Pterocarya stenoptera
GGAAAGTGGGCAATGGCAGATAATCAAAATTTGGGCTGATAAATGGACCCCAACACCTACTTCCTTTAAGATTCAATCCCCTCCCAAAATCCTTGACCCTAAGGCTACAGTTTCCAATCTAATTGACCAAGACACCCTCCAGTGGAACCTTCCCTTCTTACATGACATCTTCAGTGAGGTTGAGGCCTCCTCCATTACAAAACTACCAATTAGTCCTTGCAATAGCCCTGACCAGTTAGCTTGGAGATGCACTTCCAATGGAAAGTTCTCTGTCAAGTCAGCATACCATCTCCAAGGATCCATATCTTCATACAGCTTTGGTCAATCATCCCTACCTCTAAACTCTCCTGACCTATGGAATCACATCTGGCTCCTAGATGTCATAAATGCCACCAAAATGTTCTTATGGAGAGCTGCAAAAGACATCCTTCCCACCAAGGTTAATCTGTACAAAAAAAAAAGGTGGTTGACACACCTAACTGTCCAATCTGCCAAATTGAACTCGAGACTACAACTCATGTCTTATGGTCCTGCAAAGGTGCCCAGGATGTTTGGAATTGTAGCTCGTGAAGGATCCAGAAATGCAGTACCAGTGAGGCCCCCTTTAACCTAATCTTGGATAATCTACTATCTACACTGCCTGTGGAAGACCAAATTATAGTGGCTCACACCACTAAACTACTCTGGCACAGAAGGAACAAATGGGTGTTTGATTCACAACTCATTTCTCCTCAACAATTGTCAAACCAAGTCACTACAATCTCCTTAGAGTTTCACCATTCCAAGAGAATCCAAGTAACTAAGGCCTGCTTACCTCCCCCTCTTATTGCTCACTGGAGCAAGCCTCCATTCAATCAGTATAAGGTCAATTGGGAGGATGCTATTGATAAGATTAACTGCAGGATTGGCATAGGAGTGATTATTAGAGATTGGAATGGCGATGTCATGGCTACCTTAAGGTCATTCTGCACCTCCTTCCCCGACCCTTTGCTAGGAGAAGCCATTGCAGCATTAAGAGCAGTCAAATTCTGCTTTGAATTAGGCCTCAGTTCCATTATCCTGGAAGGTGACTCACTTAACGTGGTTGATGCCATCAACGGTCAAGAGGTCAACTGGAGTTCAGTGGGCATGCTCATAACAGACATCAAGAAGCTACTGCCACAAGTTGGTGTTAGGAAAGTCACGTATGTGCCTCGTAAATGTAATGCAGTGGCCCATATTTTGGACAAAAGTTCACTTGATCTCCCTGAGGAGTCTATCCATGTAGAGGATTACCCTTATTGTATTCACAACCTCCTTAGTTAATTAATTAATATAAGTGCACCTTTTATCCAAAAAAAAAAAAAATAGAATAAGAGTCCCGTCACCAAGACAAAGGGATCCCACAAGCTAATGCTATGCCTACCATGTTAGTTTTTCTTTTTTCTTTTTTGTTCTGAACTCATTTGGGTGAGTTGTCTTGTCTTGTCCCTTTCCCACTTCAGTCCACCAAATCCAATCTAGTCCGTGGTTTGAGTTTCGTCTTTCTGTTCCTAGTGTTTTCCCGTTCAAAACTTTCATCAAACACTTTCAAAGCCGATTAGAAAAACCAGCCAACCGTATGAAACCAACGATACCGAATCACCCACCCGAAACCTCCAAGACTTAAGTTTGACTCGTGCCCATGGGTGACTACAAGGAAAGCGACACAAGTAATTCGAGTTGTGCGAGCAAATATAATAGCTTTGATGCAAATGAATCCAGCTTTCGAAGCTTTTGCCCGTCGAAGCCGCACAAAGGCAACAATATACAATGGGATGCAATACAGTAGGTAAAAGCTAACGATGTTTATTTGGGGCTGGGCCATTTTACTATTTTAGGCTTTTGAAGAAGTTTGGTCGTGAGGATTTAGGGAGTGTGTATTTGACCGAGTTAAGAGGAATGGGCTGTTTTTTTACTATGGAGGTTATGGATAAGGCCATGTTGGCTGGGAGGAAGAAGCTGGTGAGAGCTAGATTGAAAGGGACAAATTGGGTTTGTTGGACCACTCTTTCCTTCCCTTCATTCCCATTTCAAGATCGACAAGTTTTCTTGATTGTTACTGGATTCCTTTGTGTTTCTCAAAGAATAAACCGAAAGTCAAAATTGCAAGATATGCAAAGATAGTAGGTATAAGACATGAAGCTCTAGGTGATGCAACGCACTCATCGTGTGCCACAGCAGATCCCATACCCTTGCACGTGCACTCAAAGGAATCTGCCAAAATACCACTGGCACCTGCTAAGGGCTCCTCCACAAATCATCCGTTATTGCTCATGTAGTGTGCATGCCTCTGTGCATAGCACTGGCTGTACAAATTCTATTAGTCTAGAATATTCTTTCATCTCTTGTATAAAAAGGCACTTGACCTCATTGTAATGTTCAATATATAGAAATATACAAAAACACTTATTTTAGCATGGTATCAGAGCTATAGCTATAGCTAGGACTCACCGTCCACCATGTATGAACACTCTTCTTCTTCCTCCCCTCCTTCTTCCTTACCTAATTTTTCTCATCTGATTTATGTTAAACTTTCACCCGAGAATTACCTTCTTTGGAAGGTCCAGGTTGTTTCTTATTTACGAGTGTAACGTCTGTTTAAATATGTTGATGGAACATGTTCACCTCCCTAAGCTAAACTTTCTAATGGCTCTCCAAATTCGGACTATGAAGTCTGGGTTCAGCATGACCAATTGGTCATGTCTGCCTTAATATCTTCTCTCTCAGAATTCATCAATGCCCAGGTTGTTGGTTGCATATCTGCTCGAGATGTCTGGCTCTCTCTTGAGTCCACATATGCCTCAGCATCACAGGCATGGCTAGTACAAACTCAGCTTCAACTCGCATCACTGAAAAAGGACACTGATCCCATTCAAGTGTATTACAGACATGCCAAAATACTCGCCGACACGATGGCTGCCGCTGGGGGTCCCCTGCCCTCCATGGAGTTTGTCCCTTATCTCCTAGCTGGTCCAGGCTATGATGCCTTGGTATCCTCAGTAACCACAAGGATTGATCCCATGTCCACAGAAGAATTACTTGGACATTATCTTCTTGCACATGAGGCTCGGTTGCAGCAGCATGCCACAACCACTTCTCTTTTATCCCTCCTAGAAGCTACTGCAAATTTTTCTACTCGGGCCTCCAATAACTCTGGCCATAATCGTAGGTCTCGTGGGCGACCTTATAACAATCTTAGCTATGGAGGTAGATTCAACAACAATGAAGGCCGCAGTTCCTCTGGATACTCAGGTAACTCCTTTCCTGTTTTATCCCCATCCTTGACTGACTCACGTCCTGTTTGCCAAGTATGTAACAGACTTGGTCACACGGCACTTACGTGCCTCAATCGTTTCAACCAAGCCTACACGGCTGCGGCCTATCCTTCAGCGCATTACAGTTCTTCCCTTCAACCTTCCGATGGTGCCTTGTATCCTGATACAACAGCTACCAACCACATTACAAGTGAACTTGCCAACTGGAACCTACAGTCTGCTGAACACCATGGTGAAGAACATCTTCGTGTCGGTGATGGGTCACTAGTTCCGATTTCACACACTGGTTCTACCACTCTCCCTACATCTTCTTCTCAATTTATTTTAACAAAACTTCTATATGTCCCGGCCGTTACTAAAAATCTTATCTCCGTTAAACAGTTTTTCTTAGACAATCATGTATACTTCCAATTCTTTTCTGATTGTTTTTATGTTAAGGAATGCACCACGGTGAGAGTCCTACTTCGAGGGACAACCACTAATGGCCTGTATACGTTTTCACCATAGCCTCCTCAACCTCACACCAGCTCTCTTTCCACTGTTCCGACATGACACTCAAGACTAGGGCACCCCTCCATCAAGATTGTTAGCTCCATCCTCCATCAGCACGGACTCCCTTATGATCACTCCTCTATTTCCCAATTTTGTAATGCATGTGTTATGGGTAAACATCATAGAATACCTGCTCCCCCTAGACTCACTAAGTCCACAGCGGTCCACTAGTGCATACCTCATCTACTCTGGTTCCAACTTGATCTCATCCTCCAAGAAACAGCCAGCGATCGCAAGGTCCTCCACCGAAGCTGAGTTTAAAGCAGTAAATGCCATAGCCGAAATAATCTGGGTACAACACCTCTGCAAAGACCTTGGCATTACTCTCACTTCTGCACCAACACTGCACTATGACAATCTGGGTGCCATGTACCTCTCCTCAAACCCAGTTTTTCACGCTAGAAAAAAGCATGTCCGCTGCGACCAGATTGTCACAGTGCAGTGTTGGTGCAGAAGTGATTTCCATTTCTGGCTGCCGTGCACCTGCCTTTTAGTCAGAAGGTTGGCCAATCGATTTCCATTTCGTAAGAAACCGAGTTCTAAACAAGTCTCTATGAATGGCACTCATATCTGGAAAAGATCAATTGGACAACCTTCTAACTAAGCCATTGTCCGCTGCGAGGTTCCAAATTTTGTGTTCAAGTCTACGCTTAAGGCAGCTTGACTTAAGGGGGTCTGTTCAAGCCATACACGCTATCCATGCAAGCCATGCAGCTCCAGGTGATGCAAGGCACTCATCGTGTGCCACAGTAGATCCCATACCCTTGCATATGCACTCAAAGGAATCTGCCAAAATACCACTGGCACCTACTAAGGCCTCCTCCACAAATCATCTGTCTCATGTAGTGTGCATGCACAGAGGAATATGCACTAGCTGTACAAATTCTATTAGTCTAGAATATTCTTTCATCTCTTGTATAAAAAGGCACTCGACCACATTGTAATGTTCAATATATAGAAATATACAAAAACACTTATTTTAGCAGGCATAAAGACGACAGCTTCATGTGTTCGGCTTGTTATTGGAGTCTGAATTACTGTAGCTTTTTGCACAAAAGAAATGGTCGCCAACATTGCCACAAAGAGGGAGGGCTTCTTTTTCATTCTTTATTTAAGCTGTCATTATTTTTCATTATCATTTTGGAGAGGGAGGGCTGGATATTGTCATCTTTGAGATGTAATAGACCTTAGTTAAGCCTGGAAACTGACCAACCTAGAAACCGAACGATGTTTAAGGAAATAAATTAATGTTGAGATAGTAATCCGATTGTATTATTAATCTTAAAACTGAATTGTTTTAAGGTAAAACTGAACTTTAAAAAAAAAAATGGTGAATAGAGGGAAGTGCAAAAGGCAGCTAATGAAGTGGTAATAAAAGGTGCAAAGAATTGTAAAATACAGGTAATAAAGTGGTAATAAATAGTGGAAGTGTGAATATATTTGTATTCTAATCAAGAAATATTTAAATAATTAAAAAAATTAAAATAGAAAATTCTGAGATGGCTCGGTATTTTACAAGGAGGATGCTTTAGCTTTTATGTATTATATATAATAAGTTGTTAATTTTGTAAAACAATATTGTAAAATTTAACACCCCACACTGCTTTTTAAAAAAAAAAGCGCAGTGAACAGAATGGCCCGATCATAATTTCATTTCAAGGTGCTCTCGATGAAGGTGGTGCGAAACCTATAAACTTGTACGCAATTTATCTCCCACCTCAAATAGTGTAACGCGTGCTTTCCTTGGGCTAAGGATGTTATGTACTAACTTAAATAAAGTCAGATTTCATAATTTAATAAAATAAATATTTATTTCATAAAAATAATTATTAAATAGAACGTATCTTTAAAAAATATTCAAATTCTTCAAATAACTACATTGGGAAATGCCGGTCATCAATAGTGGTGTAACAAGTCCAGTTCGGTTCGTTTTTAGACATTTTTTAGAATCAAACTGGTATACACCTGTTTTAAAAATTGAAGAGCCGATAATAAACTAATTCATCATCGAAACCGAAACTTTCGATAAAGAATCCGGTCTGATTCTTTTGGTTTTACAAATAAATAAAATCATACTCTAACAAAAACTTTAACAAGTGATTGACCCATATCTCTCATTTTATGTTATATTAATATTATATTAATATTATATTAATTTTATATTATAAGATTAATAGACATGAATAAGAAGATTTTAAAATTTCATGTTATATCTATAGTTATGGGTAGAAATTAAAGTATCTACTAATCTAATCCATCGAGTAGTTTGGACAACTCAGTCAATGATGCCGTATTACTATCTATAAATCGAAACATCGAAACAATGAGCTCCGCATCGTGTAGTCGCTGTTTAATTGACTGTCTCCAGTCGATCATCTTCTGAAGCGCCTCCTAATCCATGGTGATATTAGACCATGGTTTAAAGGGTAGATGTCGAGGATGAAGGAGGCCACTAGGTAAAGTGTTGTCTACCTTTATAGTTTGGCACACCCCACAGTTCCTTAAGAAGTCCTTGACACCATATTTCTGCCCTGGCCAATAGAAATCTCTCCTTAGTTGTGCATGGTTTTGTCAAAACCCATATGTCCTCCCATTGGGTTGCTGTGAACTAGCTCCAACAATTTGTTGAGAAGGGGCTTATGGGCAGGGATATAAACCCTATTTTTGTAAAACAGTGATCCATCCCTTATTGAGTATGGTGATGGTAAGAGGCCCTCCTCGTGTCTTTTTAGTAGAGTTTGGACTTGTTCATCATAAGAATATTGAGACTTAATCTCAGTCATCCAATTCCATGTGGGTAGAGAGAGCATAGAAACAGTGATTTCCCTTTCACCCCCTTGTCTAGAAAGAGCATTAGCAACTAGGTATTCCTTTCCCTTCTTGTATTCAGCAATAAAATCATAACCCATCAGTTTGGAGATCCACTTATATTGCATGACTATTTCCACTCTCTGATCTAGAAGAAACTTCAAACTTTGGTGGTCTGTTTTGACCACCAAGGGTTGGCCCAGAGGTAATGTCGCCACTTCTACATTGAGGAAACCAGTGCCAGTAATTCTTTCTCATAGGTTAAGAGTCCCAAAACTCTGCCCTTTAGTGCTTGGTTGAAAAAAGCCAAGGGTCTTCCGCCTTGCATTAAAACTGCCCCAGGTCTCACATGAGGCATCACACTTAATAACAAAGTGAGACTGAAAGTCTAAAAGGGCTAGAACAAGGGGTTTTGTCATGGCCCTTTTTAAATTCTCAAAAGCTGCTTGGGCCTCTCCATCCCACTGAAAGTTGTCCTTCTTCAAAAACTGGTGAACTTAGCAACTATAGAGCCATACCCTTTTACAAACCTCCTGTAGTAGACAATGAGGCCTAGGAACCCCCTTAAGGCCTTTAAGGTTCTTAGGGCTTGCCAGTCCAACATGGCTCTTATTTTATTTGGGTCCGTCCTCACCCCATTACTTGAGATCAAGTGGCCTAAGTAGGAAATTTCTGTGCAACCAAAACTACACTTGCTTAACTTTGCAAACAATTGATTCTCCCTTAGAATGTCAAAAGTCACCTTAAGATGGCTCAAGTGTGCTGTTGAGTCTTTGCTTTAAATTAAAATATCGTCAGTAAATACTAAAATGAATTGTCTGAGATGAGATTTAAAAACCTGATTCATGAGACTTTGGAAAATATAGGAGGCATTAGTTAAGCCAAATGGCACAACCAAAAATTCGTAGTGGCCCTCATGTGTTCTGAATGCTATCTTAGGAATGTCTTCAGGCTTTACTCAAATACGATGGTAACCCAACCTTAAGTCGAATTTAGAGAACACTTTAGCTCCATGTAACTCATCCATTAATTCCTCCACTACTGGGATAGGATATTTGTCCTTGACAGTGACATTGTTCATGGCTCTATAATCCACACATACGTGCCATGACCCATTTGCTTTCCTGACCAACAACACATGTGAGGAATAAAGGCTTTGATTGGGTCTAATGACACCTAACTCCAGCAGCTCTTTTACTATTTTTTTAATTTCATCTTTTTGAAAATAGGGGTACCTATAAGGTCTAACTAAAACTGGTTTGGTGTCAGGTTGGAGGCTGATGTTGTGGTCGTGTGATCTGGTTGGAGGTAGGCCTGAGGGTGTTGCAAAAATGTTAGGATATAGGTTTAGGAATGGGTGAGTTTTGGTTGATGTTAGCTTCCTCAATGAACTGCAATAGTACCCTTTTTCCTTCTAATTTGTTAGACTTGTTCATTTTTTTCCTCTTCAATCAAAGTATTACTGCTGAGCCCTTGTTAAGTCACTGCTGCAGCCGTGTGTGTGAACTACATAGTAAGTTGCTAGAAATTCCATAGAATTGACCCTAGCCCTTGTAACCACTTAATTTCAAGCACAATGTCACACCTAGCGAGCACCAGCACAAACATGTCCACCTTAAAAACCACCCCTTGAACACCTATATTAACTCCAATTGCTTTACCTTCACTGTGGACTTGATCCCCATTAGCTATCTTAACCTTCACCCTCTCCTCTTCATTAACAGTTAAGGGAAGTCAAGATAAAACTATTGAGTCAATGAAATCATGCGTACTGCCAGAATCAATAAAATAATAACCCTTTGAGAGCCAATCTCAACCTTGACTCTCATTGTCCTAGGGTTGAGACACCCCACTATTCCATGTAATGAGATCTCTAGACACTTGACAATGTCTGGAAGTTCTACCCAGGCATCACTAGGGATCCCCTGGCCCGTATCATGACCAATAAGGACATGGTCCTCTTCCACTTCCTTAATCAAATATAACTTGGGGCTTGGCACCTGTGGCCAGGCTTCTATTTGGAATTAAAATTATAACAAAGGCACTTCTCCATTAAAATTTCGGACCAAGATATGTCCATTAGTTTGGTCAAAAAGTTCAAAACACAATACATTATCCAGATTATCGCCTAGAATGATCTTTCCACTGTTAAAATAACTTTTGACTAATCCAACGACTATCAAATAAAACAAACAAGATATCTATAGAAATTAGACTAAAAACAAAACAACTTTTATGAAGGAATCATTGTGAGAAAATACTTACAAAGGTTCCAAAAATGGCACCCAAAAAACCACTAAAATCTACCTGAGAGAGCTTCTAAGGGTTTCTTTCCAAGAATGGGGGTGAAAAGTAGTGTAGTGAGAGAAGTGGTGACCTGCATGCCTCAAGTACTTCTGAAAAGGAAGGTATGGCCTTGTATGACATATTGAGGTATGATGATTATGTCACAAAAAGGCAAGAATAGTGGAGGTGAGTGGGCTGCTGTTGCTGTCGTGTAGAAAGGGGTGATGAGGTGGATTTTCCTCTCACATCATGAGACTATTTGGGGCTGTTATGGCAGAGGTTGATCTACCATGGATGGGGGAAAACTTCCTCCAAAAACTTTGCCAATGTGGCCAAAATTCTTGTGCCTTAAACAAGTGGGCTTCATTTGGAATTTAAATGGGGTTTAGTTAGGGTGTGAGATGCTATTAAGCCCAAATCTAATTTTTCTTAACCTAATCAAATATCCAAGATTTAAAGGGTTTGATAGTGATGTCATAACATAAATTTAAGAAATTAATAGCATGTGGAAGTCATTTAATAAAGTGATTTCATCCCAGCCTATTAAAACACCAGATTCATCTAGATCTTGGAACCATACAAGGGCCTTGCCCTCCACATGAAATGAAACCAATCTTAAACGATGTTGTGAAATGAAAAAAATCGGTTGGCCTTATAAAGCTAGTCGTGGGGATCATCAACAGTAAAGATAGGGAAATCCAACCTTACAACCCTGGGATGGATCTCACCAGTATGAGGTATGAGCTGCTGTGATGTGGTGTTGTCCACATTTTGACTAGATCCTGCTAAAATTACTTTGTTCACAATGTGCAGGTCTACTGCTACCGATGAAAACTGCTGCATCATGGATTCCATCTGTCTCCTCATCGCCTGCATTTCCACCCTGATGGTAGTAAATTGCGAATTTGTATTTTTTATGTAGGTTTCTGTGTGCTTCTTGAATGCCTAGAATCCTTCCTACAGATCCTTGAGACGGGTTCCTCCGCCATTTAGAGCAGAATCGAGGGCTCTAGTACCACTTTGTAATAGCTAACAAGCAGAATTAAGAGAAATGATAGAATGGAAATGGAAATTGTATATAGATCTCAAAAAAACAGCTCTCTTCGAGGGGAGCTGTAACATCCTGCTCCTTTCTTCCTTCCGACTTAAGCAAATTTCAGAGATAGAATTTATTACGATGAGGAAAGGACGTAACTGTCCGCTCCTCTCTAGTGACTACGAGTCCCGTTATGCGTGCCAGACCTCGATGACGTGTTTTTAAAGATATTAAGTGATTTCTAAAACTATATTTGTGTTTTAAAGTTATGGGTATTTTACATGGATATTCCATCATTATTTGACTAAGTAATATTTTAAATAACTCAATTATAATATCTTTGAAGAGCTCCAAAAATATTATAATTGTGGAAAATCATTTTATTAAATAATTTCAGTTATTTAAATTATTACGTGATTTAAATTATGTTGGAAGCTTTAAATTAATTTAATAGTTTTATTCTCTTAAATATGTTCAATAAGACTTCATCATTTTATTAATTATAAAGGAATATTATTTTAAATAATATTCTATCTAATTCCTCTCAATGCTTTTAATTAAATAAACGTTTATGCATTTTAATCGGTGTTTAAGGTCCATCGTTAAATCATTTTGTAGATCTCAAAACGATAGGTTTTAGGATAAAATCCCACTCCCTCTCTCTTTCTCCCTCACTTTTTCCCAACCCTCGCTCTCTCTCTTCTCTCTCTCTCTCTCTCAGCTTGCCTAGGACGCCTCCTCCCTCTCACCCGATCCTGCCGCCGACAAGCCTCACCGCCGCCACCACCTCACTCCAACAAGCTCCCTCACACCGATCTCTCTCTCCCACGCTCTCCCTTTCTCTCTCTTAGTCGTGTAAGGCCCGAATGGGCTTGGTGTTCACTTCACCGTTGTGCGCCGCCCAACAGCACCACCACCTCCATGGTAACTTCCCCTTCCACCGGCCATCCTCCTCCAACAAGCTCGGCCTTCATCGTGCCTCCGTTTGCCCCTACGAAGTCCACCAAGCCGCACGGATTTTCTCCATCTCCACCGTTGTACGCCGCCACTCACGGTGTCCAACCACCATCTCCAGCGTCCTCCGACCACCACTAACCCATCCCAACCACCCATGGCCCCGATCTGCCACCCATGCTCCTCCACTCTCTCTCACTCTCTCACGGCATCTTTCCCTCTCACACAAGACTATTCCTCCCTCCACCACTATGGACCGCTGTGCCACCTCCACCGAGCCACCACAGCTCCACCAGCAGCCTCCTGAGCCCCTCCATGGCCAGCCACGACCAGCCAAGCCTCCCCCTCCACTTTCATGCCTTGAGACGCACGGGTTATCCCGTCAACAATATAACTCTCTATTCCTCGTTACTTATGTTATATGATAGTTAGTTGATTAGGTTGTAGACTGTGCTGTTAGTATCATGGAGTTGATGCGTAGTAAGGTATTGTGATGTGTCATGACGTGAAGTGTTAGGCGTAGTTGGGAAGTGTGCAGTGTAGTGTTGTAGACTGTGCTGTGAAGTGTGATTGTGGTTGATGTGCTGTGAGAGTGATGTGGCCTGTAATATAAGGTGACGGGTGTTGCCGTGTAGTCGGCTTATGGCAGGGAGTATGTGCGAAGTGGCTGAAAAGTATTAGAGTAGTGCAGCGGAAGCATGACTCGGCGAAGTCATAAAGTGACATGGTCAACCCAGAAGTCGTGCGGGATGAGTTAGGATGTATATCAGATGTCGTGACGAGGTCACGGTGTAGCTTGGGAGTAGTCCTGAGCTATATGGCGTGACGTAAGGTGTAGTTATAAATGGAGTCCTGTCGTGTTAAATGTTGGGATAAAATGTCAGGAGGTACGGGTAGCATGAAGAGTCGTGTTAGCCTGATTATGAGAAGGTTAGGATCGGAGTATGGCACTTGTTCATACGAACCTGTGATCAATGTGTTGGTCTTAGGTGAAAAAATGGGTAAGGTACGTGTGTAATCTGGTTAAATAAGTGCTGAACGGATTTACCGTATATAATGGGTAATCTGTCCTAAGCATAGTTACACGGTGCTTAAGCCTCAGAGTGGCTTAGAGCCATGTGACGTGTATGGATGGTCATGAGGATTAGAGTGAGCTAAGATACATGGAGGTAATGATGAGTGTACTGTCTAAGATTGAATGTGTGACTTAGTCAGTCTAAGTCATGCGTCGGAACGTGGTTAATGAGAAGAATAAAACAGAAGTCTTAGTCTCTTAATCCTAAAGTGAATCGTGGGTTTCCTCTAGCGAGTAAGCACTCGAAGTAGAACGTTAAGGCTGAAATAGGAAGTGACTGTAAATGGGTCCCCAAAGGTTTTATCATAGTAAGGGACATGAAAGAGCACAGGATAGAAGGAAAGTGTTCTAAGTAAAGCGTAGCTCTATTTCTAGTTCAGTTGCTTATGTACTAGATAGAGAATAATGCTAAGGTTATATGTATGCATGTAGGTTGCTATCTGATACGTGCATGAATGGACTGCATGATATGGAAGTAGCATGGAGTCCAGGTAAGTATTATGTTCATACTCTTCTAGAGTTTTCTGAAACATAAGATAAAGAAAACGAAACGCTTTCTCTTGGAAAACGAAGAAAAGAAATGTTTTTCCTTTGAAAAAGTAAACGCTTTACGAAAAAGCACGATAAGTATGACGTTTTTAAAGTATAAGTATGTACGGCCCTCTTTGGCAGCCTCTTTTCACACAACCAAAGTATTAATTGTACAAATGTGAATGGATGACTATATGCAGTATCTATTGTACGTATTTTTCATGAAAAGACATGGCATGAAAAAATAATTTTGGGGCTCGCGCCCCAAACGACATTTTCTCATGAAAAGACGTTTTCTCATGAAATGATGTTTTCTCATGGAAGGACTATAAATGGAAAGAAGGAAAAAGAATGAAAGATCATGCTCATGCACATAAATGAATGAAAACTCCAGCTCCTTATAGCCTGCTTAGAGCTGCCATGAATAAATTAATGAAAAGTAAATAAAGGCATAAAAGCATGAATGTATGAAGATACGTAACGGCTATATGAATGAAAGGGGGGTACCCAATGAATGAGTAGGCAGATTGTAATGCCAGGTAGTAGTATCTAGTAATGCACCCTGACTGAATGGGATTCCAACCCGTGGCCCCAGGCGTATCCATTGGCCATAGGGCCGCTAACCCTAGCATACAGGGCATAACAGTGTGCACTAGCATATGAAAGTGAAAAGAAAAGCAATCTATAAATGTATCGCATTCTTCAAGAAATGAAGGCACTGACAGGGGAAGCGTTTTACGAAAAGAAAACCATGTTTAAAGAAGAAAACCTCGTCCAGTGATGTTTACGAATGAACGCTTGTATGCATGTACGTATAGTATGTATAGAATGATAAATGCATGATTGAAAACTAATGTTGTTATATTTTAGCGGTATGAAGTAATGCTTACTGAGTATTCGGCTCATTTTAGTTTTTATGTGTGCCCCTCCCCTCACAGGAAGCAAAATGAGCAGTATGCTTCAGGACAGACATGGCTCAAGGGGAAGAGTACGAAAATCTAGACATGAGGGTTTTAAATGTATGAAAGACCTTTTTATTTTAAGATCAATGTTTTCCGTTGTAAACCCTTTTTATTCAAAAAGCACAATTTATTTTATAACGTAGAGTCTTGCACCCTAGGAACGGAAGTAAAATGTTTTAAATTGAACGGTAATTCCCATCGTCCTTTCTAAAATATTTTGTAAAAAGACCCACCACAAGGACAGACGTTACAGGAGCACCTCCGAATTCAATAGAACAGTACAATAATATTCCAAATGGTTCTACTAGAGTCATATTGTGGGATTTATACTAATATAAGAAATTACTAAACTGCCCCTAGTCCAGGGGCTTCAGATTAACTAGAACATTTATTTAATCTATCAATACCAAGCCCAAGGCCTTAAGCCCAAGGCCCACACTACTTCGGCCCTTTAAGCCCATAATGCTCATAATACCGCTTCAGTATTCCACGTTAGGGTTCCCTCTCATTTCCACCGTCACAGCCCTCCTTCGTGCAAGCCTTCTGCCCTTGGTCCGTGTGATCCTTCCCTGAATCCCTGCCTCCCATGAATGGCGTATAACAGATTATGCTGTGTTGGTGGAGAATGTGCTTGTTATGAGGATAACTGCTGCGGTTTTGGGAAGATTTCTGAAGGAGAGGGAGAGTTTGGAAAAAATGATCTTTTAATAATGTCTGTTACAAAATGCATAATGTCTGAGAGGAGATGGAGAACGTGACGAAAGTTTATATTCCACTACACTCATCCTATTAAACGATCAAAATTAATAATAATAATTATCGGAATTAAAACTAACAACTTATTAATAACATAAAATTTGATAAAATAATAATAATATAATAATAAAAATGTTTATTATAATATAAAAATACATAAAATTTATTTTACGATCTAATTTAAGATCGGATTGTTACAAATGGAGAGTTATCATTAACCCAATGTCGTTTATTTTGAGAATTATTTGTATCTCGTTTATTTGTATCAAGGTGGTTTCAAGCAAAAATATCGCTTATTCTTTGTTATCCTTTTTTATTAGTGCTTAAAAATGAAAAGGATAGTTTCTCATAATTTTATTCTATTTTTTCAGGTTTTCTTATTTATGCTCTAGAAAAGAACGGTTTATTTTTAGAGTTCTTTTACTCAGCAGTTCTACACTACACACTTACTTTTTGTAACACTCATGATAGTTGGTGTTTGAATGACTAGAAAATATGAGAGAAAACACAAGAAACTTGATCAGATTCGAAGTTGACCTAACCTCCAAGAGAAGAGAGATAGAAAGCAGAACAGAAAAATATGATATTAAGGTTTTGGATGCTCATTCAAGTCCATCATTCTACTACATATACTCCTTTACTAACCAACGGGCCAAAGCCCAGCACCTAAAACAATAATTATAACAAAGGCCATAACACACGGCCAACTCCTCAAACAAAAGGCCAAAAGGCTGAACATACAGCAAGTAAATGGGCCATGGCCCTACTTCAACAAAAATCCTATAAATAAAAGAATCTAAAGAGATTATTACTTTGGCCCATAGGATGAGCCCAACTAGTAAACTCTTATTATCCAACCCAAGCCCAATATGAATTTGGTCCATATTATCACAGTCACAGACGTATGACACTTTTATTTTTTATTATTTTATTTGTTTCCTATGGTGCTAGGCTACTGAGTATAATTTTTTTTTTTTTTAATAATATCTCTCTTTAAATTGAGTTGCATCCATCATTCTTTCTCCTTCCTTTTCATTCGGATCTCTTCCATTTGACAAGTTTCCACTTTTCATTAAAAGTATATATAAATACCAAAAAGGCAAAACTAAAATTATGATCTTTGATGGACGTTTTCTTCATTGAATTAAGAATTTAAGAATAGCCCAACTCATTATCTCCAACATCACTAAACGGGGAAAGAGACTGAGAAACACCCAAAGTCAGTCTGGGCCGTAAGTGTAAAGGTGCCTGGGCTTCCCTGGGCTTCGGGGACAAAAATGGGACGTGCAGATAGATGGTTTATGAAAGTGTTGGCGCTTATAAGGTTAGGTTTAGATGTTAAGATAAGATAAGAATTTTTTAAAATTTTGTGAATAGTGTTAAGATGAAAGTTTAAAATATTATTTTTTACTATTATTATTGTTTTGAGATTTGAAAAAGTTAAATTAGAATTTGAAAAAATTGAATTGTTTATTATATTTTATATGGGGATTTGAAAAAGATGTAATGATGAGATGAGATAGAGATGAGATTTCTCATCTTTGCCCCCAAACATAACCTAAGTGGATGCAACAAAACAAGATAAGATGTCCAAAGCCGTAGAGGCTGGAGCCACCAACATTTTGTGGATAGCTTTGGACCCTCAGTTTTTTTTTTTTTTAGAGATTAATTTAATTTATTTAGGGAATATCGAAGAAGAAACTTCAAAGCATTAACGTCAGCAACGGGGCCGGGCAACACAAAATTCAGTTCTTTTGATTATTCCCTCCTCTTTCTAATTTTCTTTCTTGCAGCCTCGCAGGGGTAGGTTCCAATGCATGCATTGAGGTTTTCTTTTCAAGCCACCGGGGTCCATTGTCAGCGTCTTTCTTGTCTTATTAAATGATAATGTGAAAAAGTCGCATGAAACTTGCGTTATACGCGCACACATTTAAAATATATATATATAGAAAAAATTAATTTTTTTATTTTAATAATAGACCTTTCTTTTATTTTATTTTTTTAAAATATGAGTACGCCACACCTAATTAACACATAACTTGTATCTAGGGTTACCCTCGAAAAAACAGAATCGATCTCTCTGGAAAAGACAGAAAAATTCTAAAAGTAATCCACAGCAGGGCTCCAATTGAGCTTCCATATATTCTTTGTTTTGGGAAGAAAGGGGTGAAGAAGAGGAACCAACCCCAAATATTAATATTGAGAGAATCATTTCCACACATTCTTCATAAATTGCCAAAACCCAGATAAACCCATCAAAACCCTCTTTAGATATAATGTTATATTTTTATTATTCTACCAAATGCATAAGAAAATTGAGTCTCTCTTTCAAGCACACACATATCTCCATCCTACAAGGGATGAAAGTTGACCAACTCCACTTCCAATATAGAAGAACTAGGGACGGTATCTCTCCTTGAAAGCAATGAAAGATTTCTTGGGAAGAAAATTCCAACTACCACTGGGGAAGAAAGCCAAGGAAAGGGAGGACCAACATCGACAGGAGATCGCCACATTTTCAAATCCCTTGAGTAAACTCCAAGACTTTTCGCCTTTTTTTTTTCTGACTTCAAGCCTACTCCGACAGAGGACAGCAGTCCAATGGAGAAACACCAATATGGGTTCGCTTTCATTTTCTCGATTATCCTCTCCCTTGGCCTCGTCTCCTTCCTGTCTTGTATAGCCGCCGAGTTAAAGAGAACAAAGGTAGTGCTTTAGTAACTCAATTGTTTCTGTCGTGAAGAATGCATGTGATTAGAATTTCCTTTGTTCACGACCTTTGTTTCTTGTTTTTGTTTGCTTTCGTAGTTGGTGGATCTCAAGTTAAATGGAAAACTGTGCAGTTTGCCAGGAAGCCATGCATTTGGGTTTGGAATTGCAGCTTTGGTCTGTTTGCTTGTCGCTCAAATCATGGGCAATCTGATAATTTGCAGGAATGCTTGCTCAAGAGAGAAGAGAGGTAGCAGCAAGGCTCGAGCACCGGGGATTGCCAAAATCCTCCTTTTTATTTCATGGTAGGTGATCAATCTTTCGGAAAACCTAACATTGCTTTACAATTTTACACTTTATTCTTAGCTATCATATAACCCATTACATTGTTGATACAACAAATTACACAGCTAGGACACAACTTTACATCTGATCAGATTAGAGTCACCTTTTTTATTCTTTAAGTTTTTCTTTCCTTTTCAAATTCCGAGACCATCACATCATTAGAAAATTCCAAAGAGGAACATGGACAGCTAAGGATCATGTCTCGGTTTCCTAATCTAAACCGAAAATTCAAGGCACCCAGAAAAAAATTAAAATTAAAATGATTATAAGTAGCACGGTCTTGGTGGAAAATACATAATATATTGAGCTATAAATTAATGCTGCATGTTGCAGGATGAGCTTTGGAATTGCAGTTATATTGATGAGTGGAGCCATAAGTATGAGCAGAAGGCAACCCTATGGGAAAGGATGGTTGGATGGAGAATGCTACATTGTCAAGGAAGGAACTTACATTGGTTCAGCAATTCTAGTTCTGGTCACAATAGGTTCAACTCTTGGCTCAGCCTTCACAGCAAACAGAAGATGTCAGGCTGATAAAGGCCAAAAAATACATGCACAAGTAGTAGGATGACAAAACAGAGACGACTTGCAGGCCGGGGAATTCAATTCTATGGATGATTGGGTTTAAGAAAAGAGAGGCTTATTTATCTCTTCAGGCTAACCTAGAAAAGAAAATGGGAGAAGCGGCTGTGCCAACGTGATATAGCACCTACACCAGCTGATGAAGAAAGTAGAGGGCCTCTACCCTTTTGAATAATCAAATGCAGAATCAAGGCATTTTTTGTTCTTTTGATTTTTTTTTTTTCGAAAATGATGGATGCAACCGGCTTGGGAACCCCGCGGCATCGCGGCCGACATGGCATTAATAAAAAAGGACGTCGTTTCAATTTTGTTGTGTTCTTTGTCTTCGTCTGTGTTCTTCTATGTTCTTTCTGAAATTCCCTAAGTCTTCGTCTTCGTCTTTGTCTGTGTTCTTTCTAAAATTCCCAAGTCTTCTCCATCAACGAATGCAACGCCCCCACGATTGCCAAAAACGACGACGCCTGAGGCTTCTCTCCAGTTGCTATATCATCTTCTCCATCGATGACCCCCATCCTCCTCGGTTACCAACTCAATGTCCCTCTCCACCGGGCTCGGCTTAGACTCGTTAAAACAAGAAAAATGAGAGAAAGTGCGAGGAAGAGAGGGAAAAATCAGTGAGTGAGGGGTGTTGATGAAAGCGATTGATGGATAGATGGAAAGAAAGCTGTAGAGAAATTAGCCAGCAGCTTAGAGCGAAATAATAGGGCTTCATCTTCATCTCAGCTTCTTCAGTCTTCCTATTTCCAACTTTCAAACAAAAATGACACAAAGCTCTGCTTTTTCTCCTTCCCACCAACAAGCACAGATCTGAGACCCACGAAGACAACTTCTGTTTTTTCTCCTACCCACGCAGAGACAACCACGTATCTGAGACCCACGAAGACAACCCTCTATTTTTTCTCCTACCCACTAAGACAACCACATATCTCAGACCCACGAAGATGACCCCTCTGCTAATTTCTTTGTGGCATCCGCTGGTTTATTTCTCCTTCATGTCCTCGTATTTGCTTTTGAGAGCTGCTACAGAGAAGCCCGCACAAAATACACGAATGTGCCAAGATGGATAGGTACATGAGGAAAGCAAATAAAAAAATAAAATAAAACAATTAAAAAGTTAAAAAGTTACGGAAGTTTGTATACTTTTTACTCCTCTCCCTATCTTTGCTTTTCTCCTTTTGTATCGTTCGTTCATCTCCTGTAGATAAAACTTTTCTTTCTCCTGCACTAACGTGGACTATCCGCTGAGCATTTCTCCTCACTTGGAGTAAAATAAGTGTGTAAGTGATCTATAATTTTTTTATTTTTTTGGAAAATCTAAGATTATCCTCTTTGTATTTTATCTTCACTTGTATTGATTTTTAACTAAATTGATAGCATTTATTTTATCTTTATTTATATGTGTATACTTTAATCCTTATGCAATTTTAAAAAATTTGAAAAAAAAAATTATATAGCAGCAGCCATGACCAAGATTTGCAGTATTTTTTTTCTTAAAGAAATTATTTTTACGTATATACTCGAATTTTTCTTAAAGATATGCACTATTGCATAAAAGTCATGCGTACAAGAAGGTTAAAAAATGTTTATGATAATTAAATAAATAAATAAATAAAATAAAATAAAAATAATAGGACTACTGAATAATATACCTTTGCATAGATTACATTCCAATTTTTTCTAAGGTGTGATTAGTGAAAAAAAAAAAATCTTTTTCTAAAGTGTGAAAGTCTGAAGACTTGATTAGGGAGTCGACCACAACGCAGGTAATGAGACTGAAATGGTAAAATAAAATATTGTTGTTTTATACAAAGGTAAAAGTGACTTTTCGTGCATATGCGGTTTCGTGCCTTTTAGAATTTTCCTTTGCTTTTTCCTTTCTGCTTTTTGGCAACTTGTTAACTTCTCATTTTTTTTGTTTTTTTTCCTTTCACATAAGTTTGCCACGTACAACCGGTTGCATCCCGTTTGCAGATGCCGGTTATACTTAGCAAAACTCGCTCTTTTATGATTATTGCTTTAGTTCGGAAAGTTACACCAGCTAAAGAAAGAGGTGGAGAGTTATATTCTTTTATAAGTGAGAGTTATTACGTGGCGTTTGGATGTTAAATTAAGTTGAGTTGAGATGATAAAATATTGTTAAAATATTATTTTTTAATATTATTATTATTTTAAAATTTAAAAAATTTAAAAAATTTATTATATTTTGTATTAAAATTTAAAAATTTTGTAATAATGAATTGAGATGAATTGAATAACCAAACGTAAATCGACCCAAAATCTCACATTTGGGACCAACCTAAGAATTAGTAAATTAAAGAGGAACATTAGAAGGAAAAAAAACAAACAAGTTTGTTGCTTAAAGAACCCATTAGACGACGGCTTTTGTTGAGATTAAAAATTTAGAAAATATAATTATATATAAAATTATATCTCAATAATATGCCACGTACACGTAAAAATAAAATTCTAAAAATACAACTTAATATACGTTTCAGATTTATGATGATAATATTTTATAGAATAATATTCATCCATTATTATTTTTGTAATGAAATATTTAGAATTCATTTTTTTTTTCATAAAATCTATCAAGTGATCTTTTAGAATGCAATCTTACATTTTAGTGTGTAATCTAATTTATTAAGTTTCATGTAAAATCTAAATATTTTCGTGTCACATTAAATAGATAATAATATAATTGAGACCTTATTAAACAAATATTTTCTTGCTCAATGAAATCTAGATAAAATCTTTCAACTATTTTTCATATAGATCATTAACCTTAAATGATTTTCTTGTATTTTCACTTTGAATTCCATATTAAGAAGCTTAATATTGTATAAAAAAAAACTTTGGGACCCATATTAATAAATTTATTGTTTCTCTTAAACTTAGTTTAAATTAATCGTAATGAGATCACCGCATTCTTGAAAATAGATAATATATAGAAATTATACAAAATTTAAGAAAAAATTGAAGAGATGCACTTTTAGATATATTGAAATTTTAGAGAGCATATAAAGATTTGGCATTCTCTATATTTATAGAATTATAAATGAAATGAAATTTCAAGAAGTTTTGGGTGGCCATGGCCTCCCTCTGCCCGATGTGGGTCCGCGACCGAGTTGTATAGACGAAACGACAGTAGTACTAAGTAAGTTGTAAGAAGAAGAAGAAAACCAAAACTTAGTAAAATAAAAATAGAACAAACCAAAAAATAATCACATATAATCCTCTAAAAACATATTTAGACTTTTTTTAATATCCAAGCACCTAACTCAGCTGAATTCGGACTGCACTTAACTCAGCCGAATTCGGTTCAGATTTAGACTTCTTCTAATATCCAAGCACCTAACTCTCAAATTACTAAATTCATATCAATTTAAAAGCTCTTTACAGACCCCACAACTTTTTTCAACTTAACACCTCTTTATACATGTGACTCACAACCTTTTTCAACTTCTAATAAATATATTTAAACTCATCTTAACATCTAAACACATCTAAACTCATCTTAGGTGGATCCTACAGAACTCACTCTACCATCTCAACTCACTACTATTCATAGATAACTCAATTTAGCTCAACGTCCAAATACAGCCTAATTGCATCCTTTGCCAAGTGATTTATGATCATAATTGCAAAGATTGAAAAGGAGATGAGTTTGTAAATGAGGTAGAAAAAGACATTAGATCTCGTATGGACAGAAAAAACCATGAACCTTTGGCAAATATTGAGTTTCAGAGTACAGCTACCATTAGAAAAGCATGTTCCCGACTCAACATCCCACCTGCATCACGACCCTTCCACCATGGTCATATCCCTTTTCCCAGTTATATGATGCCCTGTAATTCTCACCATTTCCAGCAGCATAGCCACCATAACCAAGATTAGTCTCTGCTGGAACTGGCCAAAATGTCTAGCAAGAGTAAAAGAGAAACAGAAACTCAGTGTCCAGTGACATCCAGCAACTTTTTTTCAATGGCACTAGTTGATGTCTCTTGATTTCACTTCTCAACATGGAAATAATACAAAAAGTTTGCAAACCTCAGTATCCAGCTTTATTCACTGAGAGGGCTGGTTATGTGCATTAATCCTAGCTACACGGGTGAGTGAATTACGTGAAATTGTGTCCAAGAACTCATCCTTATTGACGCAGGTTGCACGGAGAAGAAATAAAACATATGCATTTATACATGAGCATTGCTATGCATAAACCTACACACCACACACTAATGTGTTTGTTATTTTTATTTTTTTATTTTTTTATTTTTTTTTTCAATTTTTTTTTATTTTACTCTTCTTGAAACATTTATATTTTTTTATTCATCATCTATATAATATACATTTAATAAGAGAAACAAATAAAAAAAATAAAAAAAAATTATGGTGTGTGGTGTATAGACTGATATAAAGATTAATTCTTTATACATTAGCTCGGTAGTACCATATTCACTCAACAATGATTATCACAAAGTTTCAATTATCTTGTTTGTGTTAAAAACACTCGGGTGGGTTTGGATGTTGAAATGAGTTGAGTTGAGTTGAGTTGAGATGATAAAATATTATTAAAATATTATTTTTTAATATTAAAGTTATTTTAAAATTTGAAAAAGTTGAATTATTTATTATATTTTATATTAAAATTTAAAAAATGTGTAATGATGAATTGAGATGAATTAAGATGAATTGAAATGAATTTGGGATCCGAACGCTAAAAGTAGGAAAATCTGTCTCGTACTTGTCAACATTGCAGGTCCTACCTTGAGATTAGGTCTCTGGCTGGCAAGCTTTGACCAGTTGCGTAATCTTGTACTACCTCATCTGCTTTATCCGTTGCCTTTCTAAGATAACTCCATGCCCCATCCTTTTTGAACTTCTCATTCATGGCTGTAACATCGAACTCTTCAATGAACTGTGTACCCGAGTACTGACACTGCTCAAGGTATCAATTAAAACTCACCCAGCTTTTGAGAATTTATAAGGTGTTATCGTTGCAAATGTTCTGCACATAATAACCAAAGGTTTTTTTTCCATTTGATTATCTTTTTACTTCATTCTATCGTTAGTATGGAGTTATGTTCTATCTGTGAGGGCCCTTTGAGAGAAGGGCCCAGGCCCATAAAGATCAAGGTATGGCTAAGCTCTGAGAGAACCAGGCCCATTCTTCCTCTTAGTTGCAGGTGAGTTTAGTTGCCGAGACACTACTCGAGTTGCGAAACATGACATCAACACTATCCTTTGGTAGGATTTCTCTGAGTTATGCCAAGATCAGTAGTGGGTTTATGGTGGTGGAGTGCTTTAAAAAGTCACCGTAATCACTTTTTTGGGCACCATTCATCTTTGTCTCATGTGGTATATTTGTAGAGAAAGAAAGGCCAATAAGTTAATAACTTAGAAGGAAACGACCTTAAAGCGTTGGAATTGAAGTTTTTACTCCTTTTCTTTTGTATTGGAATTTAAAGTCAACTTCCTCGATTCTCTTTCAATTGGATGAGGACCATTAGGATTTTTATGTGACTATCTTTTTGGGGCCATGAATATTTGCAATGTCAGATTCAAAGAATTAGTTTTATTATTTTTCAATTATGCATCTCTTACATACTCTGCAACAACTGCATCCTTTTCCAAAGAATGAATTAATTTCTTAACAAAAACAGAACTTTTATTTCTGAAGGAAATTGTATATGAGAAAATTCTAAATATTCAATGAGTTTTGATAAGATACAGAGGTGTCCTATTCATAGTATAACAAGGCTTGTGTAATAAAAGAAATACAATCAATACCTAAATACAAAATATTCTGACCCAAATTATTTACAGAATATTACCATAATATTCTTATAAAAATCTTAGAAAAGAATAATAATCTAATTAAACTAGGTAAATATATGCTAACATCCCCTCTCAAATTCAATATGATGGAGCTAACTGGAGGTTGTAAACAAGAGTACCCAACCGACCAGATGTATGAAATTTTGTAAAAATATCAACAAGATTATCTTCAGGATATGGAACAAAGATGCAAAGAGCCTTGCTAAAGGTGGTGATGAACAAAATGAAAACCTATCTCGATATATTTGGTACCTTCAAGCAAGACATCGTTATGAGCATTTTATATGGCACTATGGTTATCACAGTGAATGGAAGAACTAGTACTCTGCTAAATGTGCCCTTGACATCGTGCATAATACAAAGAATGGCAGCATAATGAGTAAAGCATGCGTACTCATAAATTGACTGACCAGATGAGCAACATAAGAAATATATAACAATGTAACAGTGAGATAAATGAGACAGCCAACCAACTATATGTAGAGTGTGAGATTTGAATTAAGCGTACCATTAGTGGAAAGAAGCTTAGCACTGTATTCCAGGTGACTGCTAGTTGTCTTATTATCAATCAACCCGGCCTTAGAGAATAAGCATGTTTGGCTTGGAATATATGATAACCATCTATGCCCAATGTGATCTCAAGTCCAAGAAAGTAGCCTAAGTTCTCCAAATCCTTCATTTTAATTTTGACTGAGAAAATCCCAAATGTCTCTAATGTGGTAATGTCATTTCAAGTAATAATCATGATAAGAATAGTGCCATCATCAATAGTACAAAAAAAAAAAGTGCAATGTCATATGAAATGGGAACAAAGCCTTCCTTAGTAACCACAAAGTTGAATTTGGCTAACCAAGAACAAGGAACTTGCTTTAGCCCATAGAAAGCATGACGAATATAACAGACTTTATGTTACACCCCACTCACTAACATTAAAACGTATGTTCTTTGCACCATGCATAAAAGATCTCATAAATAAAATCCTCACTAAAAACTTTTATTAAAAGAAATCTCTCAAAATAAAGCATCTTGTCTTATAGTACTTTAAAAGCATTTATTTAAAGATAATAGTCTAACTTATACTAAGTGTTGCGGAAACATAACTCATTTAATAGTAAAGATAGAAATTATAAATCCTTTCTCTAAGCCTTAAGCCTCGTTGCCAATGTCAACCCCTTGAATAGCATCCTCGCCCACAACGTCCTATAACTCTTCCTCACTTGGGGTGGGAAAATGTTTAAAAACAATTAAAATGAATCAAATACTCTGTAAGAACCATATCATGCAATAAACATAATATAAAATATAGGGCTTTTTAGTTTGAAAAAAAATTTTCATTCGAAACCATGCATAAACATCATCATACCTAAAACAATAACTATAAAACATTAAGAAACATCCTTTACCTCATCATCAAGTATAAGCATTCATCTTCCTTAACATTATTAAAATTTAATCTTTCTTTACCTTAACCTCATCGTTATGACACTTTATACAATGTTAACTCCTATGTGCTAGGGTTGGCAACCCTCATGATCAATGGTTCTTCTTGGAGCAACCGACTTAAGAACCTAAACCTCATAAATGGCTTATCACTAGGTGTACCACTAATGATACATTTCGACGCTGTCATCCGTCCAAACCTCATGGTACCTTCCTCATATAGCCAACTCATTAATCTCATGTTTTCATACTGTCTTTCTTTGTGATGCCCCCAATCCCCGCTTGGGATGGAACGGACATTTAAAGTGTTGGGACATGCAACACAAAGTTACATACCCCCGTTCATGGCAGTTAATATGCAATGCATCCTAATATGCAACTAAACGTATGCAATAATCGCAGCGAAAATAAAAGATTAAAATTTAAGATATGTCAGAATAACTAAAAACATCTCAACTTCATTAGAAAATCATGTTCAAAATAACAATGTAGAACAAACTTATATACAAAGTCATATCATCATCTTCATGCAATCTATAGCATGAAGGACTCGGGCTATAAACATCATAATTAAATCAGCTTCCTCACAAAATTTGGCTCCTCCTCAATCATGCGGATCTAGTGCTCTATCAATCTCGTCCTGGTTGATTCCTGACACAACTTCTATCATTTCGAGTAGAATGATAGAGGTCCCATAAAAGGGTGAGATGTAATCAATCATGAAAAACGATATCTATGTAATGCATGAGATGTAGAAACCAATATGCATGTCTCTCATCATGATTCCTTAACATCTTTTAAAAATATAGAGACACGGGGTTTTCACTCAGTAAGTAATTTTGTCATCATTTTTTAGGAAACATAACTTCTTCATAAATATTTCATCATAAACTTACATCATTATCTTAAGTAATAACATAACGTGTGGTAATGTCACAGTTTGTCATATGTACTGTGAGTACCTACAGGTGACTATAGTACAACTCACATTGAAACTACGTTGTCTATAGACTCGTTCTCAATACATTGGTAACTATACATCATAAAATTCATAACGTGTACACCCACTAGCGTTAGGTATCATAATATGTTGACTTTGCTCCGGTGCTCTTTTATAAGAACCCATATGAAATCTATTGACTGTTCTTTGTCAACTCAGGGGTTACTACTTCATTATTAAACACTCCAAAGTGGATAGAGAAATTCCACCAGGATAATTCCTCATCCTAGCCTTTGGAGTCATGAAAAAATGATTTTCATACTATATTTTGAAAAATGTTTCTCATGACACGTGCATATATAATAAATTTCATGTAAAAATGACATTTATAAATGTAATGTGCAAAAATGATAAAAATGTCACATGTCATGTAAGTAGTCACTCAATGTATCATAAAACATGATAATTTATGCAAAAAATGATAATTAAAGTATGAAATGAGCATTTATCAATAATTTATAAATAATCTATCAAGGTGTAAGTTAGAAACCAACTTACAAACTTATGGGGTAATTTGAAATTAGCGTCATAACTGCGTAAATCATACATATACTAAGTTAGGGTTAGTACTCTTATGGATAGGCTCAAAATCAAAGGCTTCAAAAATTGGGTATTTACAAAAATATCTCTAAACTTTCAAAAATTGTCATTTAAGCCCTAAATTTTCACTAATTGCAAACAAACTCCAGATTTAACTAAATTTCATAGACTTCATTTTTTTGGCATTCCAAAACAAGCTATGCCCTTGGATTTTCAAAATTCAAAATGAAACAAATTAGTTCCAACCCGTGGCATGCATCCTAGTTGATACCTTGTGTATTTTCAACTATTGATCCTTATAAATGCATGCATATGAGATTTTCTTTAATCACTAATGATCACTAACATCTTTAGGGACATTATTAAACCTAATTATTGAGTAATCAAATTCATTCTAATACTTAATCATAATTAAGAAATTCTTAATCACCAATATGCTTAAAACTGATCTATGCTTGAAGATCAAAACAAGACAGATTTAAAACTTATCATGGCATACTTTTAACCACAAATTTAACCTCTCATAATAATGTTAGGATAGTGATAGATCATATAAAATCATGCTTAGTACATGTCATAGCTAACTTTCTATTTAAAACATTTAATCATTCAAACATTCCTTTAATTGACTCGTTTTTGCATTAAGCATCATAACATTCTCAAAACTCAATCAAATTTCGTACCAACATTTGGAAACAAAACTTAAAATGCTAGCAGAGATCAAAAGAAAGAAATCTTACAAATTGTGTGGCCTTCCAAACACTCTAAACTGCCTTACATAAGAACACTCAAGAACTCACCAAAACTCATTCGGTTTGCATTCTTTTGATCTCTAAGAGGGGGAAATGCTCTCAAGACTCAAGAAGATACTTGGAGCTATGGCATGGATGAAATATGAATGGGAGGGAAGTATTTATAGGAAGCCAAGGGGTGAGGGGCATTGGCTTTGGTGCTTGGTGATTGGGTGAAGAAGGAAGTGGCATGGGGTGGTAGTGCAAACCAAGGTAGAAGGTTGGTTCAAATTCAATCCAAACGGTTCCTACACAAATTAGACTAAGGTGCACCCGGT